>NHTK01005830.1:0-19845 GCA_002938355.1 Panaeolus cyanescens | reverse complement strand
TCTAGAGACTCTCTAAAATACTCAGGGGAGAGTGAGAAGTTCTGGGCTTTGGATGCACGACTCCCAGCAGTCTGGGTGGACGTCTTGGCGAGATGGGCGTTCTCGTGCTTGTCTTTGGGGACGGCTTCGGCACATGCGAGCTTGTACCAGTCGGGCTTGTTGCCAGTGTTAGCTGGCTGAGCACTAGGTGTGGGCTCAGTGGGTTTGGCGGGCTCAACGTTAGCAGCCTCGAGCTCAGGAGTTGGCTCAACGGTGGGCTCGGGATTGGGAGGGGCTTCGTTATCAGACATTAATACTAGAGTTGTTGAGTGAGTGATTGATAGAGCTGTGGAGTTTTGAGTAGATCTCTGAAGAACTGGGTATTCTTTATTGTCGTTTAAATAGATTTTTTAGCCACAGGCAATGCCTCTAAATCCAGGCTAGATAACCATGAAACAAAAGGTAGGATCAGCGCTCTTTCTGCTTTTAGCGAGGGTGTGATAAAAAACTAAAAATGAATGTCAAGAAAGACAGAACGTACAGCTATTTGGCCTCACATGATAATACCATTCTTTGCCATGCCAAAGAGCTTTCCGCGATATGCTGCATTTGACAGATACGATGATGACCTTCTTCCCACTGTTCAAGTACATTCCCAGAATGATGAGAGCCCGAAATACATAGAATGTATGATAAATTTGGAATCCAACGATATTGATATGATGGTTCTCGTTCAGCACGGGCGTTTAATGTGATAAACTGAGTGCCTTGAGCGCCTCACACAATGACATTCACAAAAGGCACAAGAAGCACACATTATGGTTGTATCTAAAACTAGCACATCGTGCATCTAGAACGCTAACCTTTTGGATCTCCCATACTTATCACGTTTACCGCCCATTTTACATATCAATGATCCAATCAAGGCGTTCCCACAAATGACAAAAGGATCCGAACAGTGGGGCCTGGGCCTCGTCGGAAAAGGCAAAAGCACGACAAGTCCTCCGAAGTTGCTCGTTTCCGTTTCTTTTGAATCACCTCACATAAATCCGTTTTTAACTCATATTTTTTTTTTTTTTTGAATCCAAGTTTATTGTCCATTAGGGACTACCCTATGTAGGACATTGCTTGTATGTACTGTATTATTAAACGTGGTTCTACTTGATGTGTTGAGTATCGACCGATCCGGCCTATTGTCCGTTTGAGCAAGGTTAGATTGGGTGTATACCCGTGCGCTAGTTTCATGAGCCCTGCTCTACCTTGATTACTTCCCCTCAGCGGCCTTTGGGGCGCACCCGTGGCGCTCGCTCCCCTTGGGTCCCGGCACGGAAACGCCGTTTTCGGGGCCAGTGTTCGTGTATCTTGTCTTTGGGCAGGTCGGGTAACTCATATTATACCCACTCGGGAGCCTCCCATACACATGTCCCAACATCTCTTCCCATCAAAGATAATCAAACCCTAATCATCTCTGAAATCCACTCAATCGATTGTTTCCCTGCATTTCAAGCAAAAGAAATGAACTTCACACTGCCAGTCAAGCAGATTTTTATCAAAATAGATGAAATTATGTCGACCTTGTACGCCACAATTTCCATAAAATGTGAGCACGACTCACACAATGAACATAAATCGGATAGATTACTGCAATTGATGTGTTTGCCCGGGGAAGAATGAGCCATTTCAAGTGTTTGCGAGCCGATTAGCGCTCTGTTTTTATCTCTCGCCTGAGAAAAATGGAATGGAATAGGCTTCCGGCGTTTGGATATTCTTTTCATCCTCATGGAGGAGTCGGTTTCATTGGAAAAGCACAGTGCCAGCTGCTTTGTTTCTACTAGACAGTTTAACAGACGGACGTAGCTCTGGGAGGATCTGTGCGCTAGCGCAGATCCACCTTCTTCAAGTTGGCACGTGACGTCGAACTTCCATAACATTCCCTTTGCTACTTACCTTCATCCTTCCACATCCCTCTAACCCCAATTTCTCGTTCTCGTCGCTCCTCCTCTTTCCTTTCCTTTCCTTTCTTTTTACCCACCAACCGCTCCCTCTACTTAGAATTCATGTACATTCACCATTTATGTAAAGCAAAGTCTCGTGTTTTCGCGGGTATAGGGAAGGTGATTGGTGTTGGATGTAGGGGCTCACCCGTCCAGTGCATCTCAACTTCTCGCCCTGGGAGAGGAACACCGTCAGACTCTCATCACCACTCCCCATTCGCATTACCCTCGACTACACGAGACTCAAGCGTATTGCCAAGAACATTGTTCTCAATATATTGGCAGCGGTTGAGTTAGTCATGGTGAGAGGGAGAGGTTTTCAAAAGTAACAAAATGATTAAACCACACACACTGGCAGTCAAAAAAAGTAATTATACTTGGTTCAATTTCATAAACGTACCGAGCTACGTATATCATACTCCCATCATGTACCGTTTTGCTGCCAGATATATACTCGGAGTCCGTATCTTTTCGTTCAACTTGAAAATTGCGCCTCCTACTGGCTATGGTACAACTTTCCTGTAATTATACACGCATCAGAATAAGTACTCACTTCCGAGTCACTTCATCGATTTGACTCGGTATTGACCTTGTTCACCGTGAATGCTGTATTATAATTACCGTTAATCTCATTCTGTCTCGATTTTGCGCGCATGCATCAGGAAAAACCCGATTTGATTAGTGGGGAATTCGGTATAAAACCAATTGCAAGCATTCGACGCACGCGTAATTTCTCAAAGAAACGAACCCTCCGTGGGTATGATACTACGTATATCGATAGGGAGGCCGTATTCTAGCCCACGGACAACGCTTCTCATGCCCATTTTTTCCGAAACAAATAAAAAACCAGAGCGCTAATCGGCTTGCAAAGACCTAAAATGGCTCATTATTCCCCTGGTACTGATCAAGTTCATGGCATGAACCCAGTGGTTGTACGTGTAATTTTAATTGTAATTAATTGATCTCAAACACCCCGAGCCCAGTAATCTCTCCGATTTAATGTCACTGGTGTGAGTAAAGTTATACTAGTACTGGCATTTTAGAAATAACAACATCCAAGATCCACACCATTTCCACCTCAGGTTGCTTAAATGACATGTAACAGTACTAGGAGTGATGACGACGATAGATGCTTAGGTTACATACGCCTACGCTGCTCGTTCAACGATCCCAACCCTGCAAATGGCGAGTAGTACTCATACGAAATCAGGGACGACTCGCATAGGGGCTCCATCGCCAAATGCGGCAAACCATATTTGTCAATCACACCCACACCAAACACCGGGTGCATCAAACTCAACTTTTCTTTTAGCGTGTTCATATTCACCTCCTCACCACCACCACCTCCTCTCAATCCCTCCACAACCTCAATCTCAACACGACAAAGAGGGGTGGTTTAAACTCAAACACTAGACCAAACATGCTACAATCTCTCACACACACCACGCGTGTGCGCACCACCCTCACCCACAACCTCAACCTCACCCAACGGTTCGTCTCAACCTCGCCCTACGGCCGCACCCACGTCTGGAAACGTCGCGCCCCCGTGCTCCCCAACCCCCTCCCGCCCAAATTCCCACAAAAAGTCATCCGCTCCGACGGCTCCTCCTTTACACACTTCACCACCTCTCCCCGGTCACTCGTTCGTCTGACACGGGACACGACGAATAACCCCGCATGGAACACGGGCAACCCTGCTGATCGCGGTATGGAGGAGGAGAGTGGGATGACGGGACGGATGGGGAGGTTTAGGAGGAGGTTTGAGGGGTTGGAGAAGGAGTTGGAGGATGAGGTGTGGATGGAGGAGATGAGGGGTGTTGGGAAGGCTGAGGAGATTCCGGAGAGTGCGAAGAGGGGGAAGGTTACTGGAAAGAAAAAGTAGGATGAGAGTGAGAGGTGGTTGCGTAGAGGTTTGTTCGGTTTTGTTGTTTTTGACTTCAAAACTTATTTTTTTTCCTTTTAGGTTTTTTAATATTAATTACGCTGGATTCAATGAATTCGTGTTTTTTTTTCTCTTTTCAATGATGCAATGCTTTCTTCTGACATCCTAGTCCCGTCTCGTCTTGCTGTCAACCCAAAAACCTGAACCAACGCGTCTTTTCATGCTTCCGATGCGCAACCACGAATACTTTTTCTTTTTCTCATGATTCATTGACCATTCTTGACAGACTATCACTCACCTCATCCTCATCGCCTTCAAGCTTCCTCTCATGCACAACCCCCATTACATACATGACGCCTAGCGCATAATCATTCGCACTCGTCACTCTTCGCTGCGCCGTCTTCAATCATCCCGTACGCAGTATTCAAGGACACAAGTCATTCTCCTGTTCACATTATTCAACGCGATCCATTTTTGAACGAGCAGCTTACGGCTGAGTAAACGCCAGGTTGCGTACATGCAAATTTCAGGCCAAGTCAAAGTAGCGCGACGCTTTCTCTCGCTCTTTTCATTCAACGCGTCAACATCAACCTCAGCGACGACTTCAACTTCGACTTGGACACCACCACCGAGGCGTAACACAACACAATCAAATCATACTAATAAATCATCCTCTCAGTTTATTCAGTATTTCATCGAATTGTGTTGTTCTTCGATCCCTTGACCCTCAAGTTTTTGAATAGTATACAGATAACATTAACCTCTTTTCCCCATTCCCCCTCCTCCCCTCCCTCTCCCCATCTCATTCCCCTCCTCTCTTCATCGCCCATCGCCCATCGCCCTCCCCTTCAAATCCAACCCCCTCAGCCCTTCAACAACACATCATAATGCCCCGGCCTATACAACAACCTCACCGGCTCAGCGCCCGCATCCACATCCCCTCTAAACTCTATAACATCCACACGATCCCGTGCGCCCCCGTTGAGATAGAGGACGTCGACGTTGAGGTGGAGGATGGATGTGAGGGCTTGGATTTCGACGTTGTCTGGGAGAGAGAGGGGGGAAGGTGAGAATGCAAAGGAGAAGAGAAGAGAATACGAAGGAGAAAGAAAATAAAAATGAAGAAGAGGGAGAGGGAGAGGGAAAGACAAGGGAAGGAGTAGTTGGACGCATTCGAATCATATGATAAAAAAAAGGACTCACCGGCCTCTTTTCCCATTGCCTGTACGAAATTGGCACAGTACGAGTCGACGTCCATTGGCTCGCGGGTGTCGGGGTGTACGACGAAGCCTTCGTATTGGTCGGGATTCATGCGGATGTGGGCGGACTGTGGGTGGAGGGACGTATCGAATCGACAACGGTGGGAATACGAATGTGTCGAATGAAATAAAAGGAATCGTATCATAAAACAGAACAAAATAATCAATACCACTCTCTTCATACAAAGAAAGTCAAGCTTGGACTCACGGTTACGAATCGTAGGTATATCACAATAGCATTCGAAGCTACAAGGGTATCATCAACTCTCCCATAAATAATAAATAACAAACAAGCGGTGGGTGACTCACTCTCAGGATCCTGAAAAGCCTTCAACAACTCTTCATCATCCATCCCCTTCCCTCCTCCCTCCCCCCTAACAACCCTCTCAACAACCCCCACGACCTCGTCATAAAAATCCTCATACACCATCTTCTCTATCCCCGCCGAATCGAGTAATTCGGGTGTTTGAGCGAGTGTTGAGAGAGCGCGGGCGACGGACAGCTCGATGTCGGGGGAGTGGATGAGGGAGGAGATGTATGCGAATGCGAGGGCTGCGAATGGGTCGGTTGGTAAAAGAGGGTCAAGGGAGGGAAGGGAAGGGGTTGGTTAATATTGAGTTAAAAACAAGAGAGAGAGAAGAGAAGAGGGCACGTACAACGATAAAAACAATCCCCGTCACCTCTTGTCCTCCTCACAAACCGATACCCATTCTCAATCAACCAATCAATCTGGCCTATAAAGTTGTTGTTAGTGCCTGATTCGTATTCTGTGCGGAGGGTGGTCATGGGAGTGATGATGTCGATGAGAGGACGGGTGGGGACGGAGTCGTTGAGGAGGGCCTGTGGGGGTGGGTTGGGTTGGTGGGGAAGATTGGGTTAGCGAGGGTGGGTAGAAAGGTGAGTAGGTGAGGACTACACACCTGATTCAAATCATACAACTGCGCAGACGTATACCCCTCCAACTCTGGATTCGAGAAACTCAACAAACCTCCCCCTCCTCCTCCTCTTTCACCATCATCTCCTCTCCCATCCCCTCCACCAGTCCCACCACCCCTAATAGACGGACTCCCCCGTCCAGGACTTGCCACATGAGAAGGGAACATGCCAAAACCGCCCGCTTTGAGCTCTTGATCGATGGGTGTGAGGTTGGGGTCCATGAAGTCGTAGATGCCGGGGCTTTCGAGGGGGAGGGGGCGGACGCGGAGTGGGCCTGGTGGTTGTTGATGTTAAGGTTGGTGTGGGTTGGTTTTGAGTTGGGTTGTGAATGAGATTGGGTGGGTTGAGTGGTTGGGTTGGGTGGTTGAAGTGGGTTGGGTGGTGTGAGACGATGTGGTTATGATGGTGAGTGATTGAGATATGGGAATGCAGATCAAGGGAAGGTTAGTGGAATGCTTAAATTGGAGAGAGAGATAAGATGGAAGCTTAAATAATCGATTGAAAGAAGAGAGTAACAGTTTAGATCACGCCATGTCCGTCATCATGGTGATTGAGTAGAATAATAATGGAGAGAAAAGACTCACGAGGTGTAGATGGTAACTGTGGTGTTCCTAACCCTGATGATAATGGTTCTCCAGATGCAGCGTTAAAGTTGAAGTTGGAGGATGATGGAGATCCGAATGAGTTGCGGTTGAATGACATTGGAGGTTATGGCTGTGCAAGATTAACAGTGCAGGTAGGTGAATGTTACTTGGAATGGAAGGCGGCAAAGACTCACTTATATCTATCTCGTATCACTTCGGAGACGACGTGTGGGTCGTGCTGCTTCCTCTACTATACACTGTCATCTGACGTCTTGAATGATCATGATCCTCAAAGAAGCGTTCAACGCACCTTTGAACCAACGAATCAAAGAAAGGGGTAGTATAAGAAAGATATTCACGGGTATATGTTGGTAGCACAGTCACAGTCAAGTCCAAAGCCAAGTTTAAGCGATGGCATTCATCCAGCAATCCAACATGATCACAACGTCCAACACCTTCATCGTCAATGAATTGTTGATGGAGATTAGATATGATTAGATGAATGATGCTGCTGTAGATCTGGATGATTAGATTATGTGTTATGTATAGATTAGATTTTAACCTTTCCCACCTCTTTGATGATGGTGTTAGGGATGGCGTTCAAACAGACAGAGTACTCGTCAACTCACTCAGAGTAGATTCTGATTAGCCTCTTGAATAGTCTTGACCATTCGAGCTTCTTCAATGATTGGGAGGCGCCTGCGTACACGCGTAACGCAAGTTTTTCATGAATTGACTTCACCGCAGGTAATCATCCCGAGTACTCACGTACTAACATTATCATTGACCAGGAGCTAAGCTCTTCTCGCAGTTCGGATCTTTACTAGACTTTGCGATCTTTGACAGTGGTGGTTTGAGTCTCCTCAAATTAAACGGCGCTCGAATATTGTATCCACTCCACCATAGCATGTCCTGTTCCACATGCACAGACCCAACGAACTTTGGGTTCCAGATGGCATGTCTCCCCTCAATCTCCCAACCTTGTCCCCCTACTGCGCACCCTCACTCATCACAGAAACCAGCATTCAAGTACTCACGCTGGAACCTCACTGTTTTCTCGATAACCGTCGAGTCCACAAATACCTCACCCCAAGCCGCTACATCGTCAGCCCCTTCAACGCCCGCACCCGCACCCGCACCCGCATCTGCCTCGGCCAGCAATTCTCCCACCTTATTCCTCGTCAAACCCTACAGCGATTAGACTCTTCTCTGTTGTACCACCCTGCGAACACGTTAACTCAAGATTTAATCAACCCCTCGAGCTTCCACGCGCGCAGTCGACCCATAGGCACAGTACTAGTCCTGCATGGCTTGTGAACGGATACTGAGTTGCTTGAGGCGAACATTTTAAATTCGATTTGTAAATATATATCAGATTTGATCTTCTCGTCGTCTCACCAGTCGGTCTCTCATGACCTTCTAATCCCTATGCTACTCGGTAGCTTTGAGCCTCGACCCAACGTTTCGACTTTTGTAGGTTATGGTAATCATGCTGCAGCACAGTTACTAAGCATGGCTGACTCAAGTTTTGTGGCTCATCCACCGGGGCACCGTGGCGTCTTTCATTTACATAGATTTCTCGCCCAGGGAAGGTGGACAGCGCGAGCAGGCCTTACCACGACTGTCTGGACTCTGAATTCCCCGTTTCCCTCGAGCTCTCTCTCTCATTCGACATCCTCAGATTTTGATACAATTTGACCTTCTTCGGGTCGGAGCTTCACAGCTCTCGCTTGCCATGGATGCGAACAAATGCTAACAGCTACCTAGAGGGAGCTTATCTGAATTCCCTTCCATCCACTGGCATTCTCTCTGTATCGTTTAGTTGAACTCAAATACTTCCAGCATCATTGACTGCAGAAGAACACAGCGGGCCCCCGGGGTTGGAGATGGGTTTTCCTTAACGATAGAGAGTATTTTGGGTCTTGAGCGACCTGATTTTGATGTAATAGTATTCGAGTTGTATTATTCAGAGTTCGGTAGTAATGGTGTCATTATCGCTCCCCCAGCGTTGGCGCCCTCTGCATACACATCATTTTCGCCTCCACTGGACCGTTGATGTCGAACTTCTCCTTTTCAGATCTGTTTCGACGACCATTACCATATATTTCTATTTTGACTGTCTTATGAACCGTGCCTTGGACTTTGCTTTCAGTTGAGCGCTGTCTTTTTGATCTCAAGCCTAAAATATTGGTTACATAAATTCCATTACACGTTGGGGCGGCGCTACATCCTAGGTCTCTTCGAGCTTGTGATAGTATACACCCCATGTATTAACGGCTCCATTTATGCAAGTCTTCCACGATCACTTCGTATGGCAGAGAAAAGAATTTTGTAGGCTTCCTCAGGCCTCAGCGCTCGGCTCTCGCTCTCCGAATCGCCGGCTCGAGATCTTACCCATGGCACATGAAAACAGTACATTATAAACATCCTACAAAAATGCCCTTTTTTCATGCTCGGCCACAGACGGGAGACGAGGGATTCACCAATTTTAAATTTGTGCACAATTGAGGCCCAATTACAAAAATAATTATAATTTTTTCGAGTTCTCGTTTGTCCTATTTTTGTGTGATCTTAATGATGCTTCGAATTCCTTGACATTGCGCGCTGATGAGAATTCCGAATGATTGTCGTCGGACTCGGGTATGAGCGTGGGGTGGGTACGTCATGTTAATATGGGATGTCTATTATTGGATGACACGCCTCGAGGACTGTTTGGTATTTGATAGGTGTTTTATGAGCGTGTCAATTCGACAAGTGTGGTGTGAGATCTTACCGGTAATTGATCTCGCACGCCGCCGTCGCTTGTAAAAGCCCCGTTCCAGTGCAACTAACGCCGATGTTTGACTGTTGTTGGTTAGTGCGTATGTGAAGGGTGATTGTGATAGCTTACAGTGTGATGAGCGCGTCATGGGCGCTAGCTCCAGAAGTTCATTACGGCGATGATTTTTGTCGACTGACGCCTGCGATGGGTTATGACTCGAGTTGGAATTCTACGACAGTTGGTTTCTTCTTCTTGGTAAACTTGTTGGTCGGAATAATCGGTTTGTGTGATAAGTTGTTCGGGATGATGATGTTTGCATTCTCCCGCAAAAATATATTTCCCTCAGGATAGAACGAACGTGAAATGAATGGTGGGCTGCGTGAGATACGGCCGAGGAATAGCTACAATTCCATATGCATTATTCCAGTGAGGGATGTGAAGTCCAAGCGCAGCAAGGACATTCGTCGGTTCCAGGAATATGGTCATGAATTACTATTCATCCAATTAGTATCTGAGATTAACGGCGAGGAAAGGAGCGAGAATTTGAACGGGTATCTGAGATAACCACACCATACAGATGATATTGAGAGGCTATGCAGAGGGCTCAGGTGGACATGGATTGGGAGCAGGGGGTTTGACTCGACGTCGACGTGTAATACCGCGCGTAGCCGTTTAATTCTTGGGATTAATATTACAAGTATGGAGCATTGTTTTACGGTGGGTTATTGACTTATTGCCAGTGAATACCCGTTCAGAGAACCTGTCAATACTACTCGTCAGCTGATGTTGTCTCCTGGTTCCATTCGAATCCCATATTTCCTGAAGAGTTTCATGACGACTTGCCCCTAGACATCTTTACCTCTTCTCTGACAGTCAGCTCCGTGTTTCAATTGAAAATGAGATATCTGATTATCATCAAATTTTACATCTATCCTTCAACGCCAAGTTTGTAGGGCTGGCGACGTTATCACGTCTTTGAAGAGGGGTTGCAAGCCGAATAGCTGCGGTGAAAAGCGTAAGGCTCGCTATAATGGGCAACACAGAGAACAAAAGATTTGATTAAATTTGACATCAAGGTATTGATATCGATAAGGATTGTTTCAAGAAACTTTAAAGATGTCTGATAGTAGCTGCGCGCGCGCCGCGTTCTACTTCGAAATTCCAACCTCAGCATGAGTATTTTTTGATAGGGACGGATGACGGACGGAGTGGTGGAGTAGCCGTGTATTTTTTGATACTCAAACGGTACTCATGCGACGCATTCAATGTCTTTTAAGCTCTCATCTGAATCAGCGTTGCGCAGTGAATACAGCTGCCGGTGTGAGTTCCATATGCATTGATGATGAGTATTATTATACCTTGTTCGACGATTTTCAAACACGTTGCAGTTTTGCGCTTCTTACTTCGTATCCATACTCGAGAAATCGGATTAATTTTCTCATCACATTGTCAAAGACAGGATGAATGAGGTCGCAGGCAGTTGCTGACTACGACGGCTCTCTGTTCGAATAGATTATATTCGGATCCGCTCAAGAATTTACTCAGGCAGTTGAATACAGGGGAATGTATAACAATTGGATCCAATTTGGTATGCGCCCCCTATTTTTAAGTGATTTTATTGTATCTTTCCAAGGAACCGAGAGCGATGTAATTAGGAGGAAGCGAGCAGCACCGTGCCCGCGTGGGATTATTGGATTTCCAAATTTGACAATTTGAAGTTTGAACCGGTTTCTGAAATCAACGGTCCGAGTGTTCTCTTTCTCTCTCACACCGCATCCTTCGTCACAGTATCTCTCTATTCTTGACTGAAATTAATTAAACCTCATGATTATGATGCCGTGACTTTCTAATCGGGAAACCACTAGCTCTGGGCGTCAAAAGAAAGCATATTCTCGCCTTGGTGGAGGCCACGTCGTCAGGAACTTGAACGCGTATCGATCTTGTCTGCTCCGTCATCTCAATTGGAAGCGTAAGAACACGTCTATGTCTTTCAATGTACGCGTATGCTACTGCTCTATCTGGCTTTTGAATGATGGGAATCCAAGAACTCAATGGAACGCGTTTGTAGTAACTTTGGAACCGAACCACGTCCTGATTCCTGATATCTTGTTACTTTTTTGGTCTCATCAAGTGGACACATCTGGGACATCTCTTTCACTCCACTGACGTGTCTTCAATATACTTGCCAACTATCTCTGGTGCCCGAAAGAACGAAACGGAATAATCACTCACTCTCTCATTTGGGACGGGGGGTCGCATCCAAATACGTGTGTATTGCTGCTCACAGAGCAGTATATAAAGGTCAGTTGTATCTCCCTTTTCACCTCAGCATTGAAGAAACATACTCATTTGCTACTACTCGAACTCTAGAACAATGTCTGACAACACTCCAATTGCTATTCCCCAACCCTTTCCCGACGCGAAGACCATCAATCAAGAGAAGGCTGAGGCAGGCGGTCAACCTGAGCACGTCGCCGTTCCCGCACCTGTATTCCCTGCACCCGCTGATAAAGGTGCTGAGGTGCTCAACGAGACTCAAGCCGCTCCGGTTCAGCTTTCTACTACCGTCGTACCTGACGATGTAATGGCCGCAGTTCAATCAGCTCCAGGCCAGCCCATTGTTGAGCTCCCTCAGGCTGCACCCATCGCCAACGCGGCCATCCGGGGTGTAGTCTCCACCCTCATCAATGACGAGGAGCCCAAACGTCCAAAACAGGATTGGTACAAGTTATCCTGCGCTGAGGCGGTTCACCCTACGAAGCACGGCAATGCTTTTCTTTCTAGGACGTCGGCCCGTACAGGTGGAAGTCGCGCCTTGATGGCCGTTATGGCTCGCTCGTCGCAAATGTGGGATGCTGGAGCTGTACGTTCTCTTTTTCAAATGTGATTGGTTAAATACTGATATATTGCATGCAGACGTTGACCTACAGCTTCATGGACGACACCTATGACGAGATCAAGGCTGACAAGGTCCGCAACACGATTGGCGAATGGTCCAAGTACGGCGACATCATGTTTGAAGAACGTGATATTGGCGAGAACCCACTTATCCGTATCTCTTTCGACTCCACGACTGGTTCTTGGTCCTATGTTGGGAACGAAGTCGCTGGTATCCCAGAGGACGAGGCCACTTTGAACCTTGGATGGGTCACTTCAAACCCCACCATTACCGATAAAGAACGCGGCGTCATCCTCCACGAATTTGGTCACACCCTTGGTTTAATGCACGAACACCAGTCCCCTATGCGTGGCAATAAAATTACACTTGACGAAGAAGGTATGTAATACTTATTTCAAGTTGTTACACCAACGCTAATTCACTGTCATGTTTAGCTGTGTATGCGTTCTATATGGACACGCAAAAGTGGACTGCAAGCGATGTCAAAACTCAAATTATCGACGTATACAACGACCATGAAATCAGCAACTATTCCGAATTTGATCCCGAGTCCATCATGATGTACGTCCTCTGTTGTAGCGGATTTGGATTGGTTTTGCTAACGTTTCCATCCTCTAGTTACTTTATGCCTGCTGCCATGAACAAACAACGAAGGAGGATTGAGCCTACGACCTGTCTCTCGCCAACGGACAAAGCCTTCATCACCATCAATTATCCTTCCTTTCCAGCAAAGAATGGCGAATCCCAACACTTTGAAGACCCTCGCAAGACCTTCATTGATGCCCTCGATGTTGCTGGAGTGGATGGCGACTACAAAGACAGAATTCTGAAGCTCTACGACCAAGAGGACTGGAAGGAGATCCGTTTCGAGTTCCATAATTTCTGCACCGTTACCCGTGTTGCGCGTAGATCTCACGAAGCCCAAAGCCGCGCTGATGATGCCAACGAGGGCCCAAGCCATGCTATTAATCCAACGTCGCGGGACATCTTTCAGGAAGGCTGCCTTGCCGAAGACGAAGACGAAGGGGACAACGTCATTCAGCGAAGGGGCGGTTCTCCAGCTAAGGGACTCGCCACAGTTCACAATGATCTCTGGCTGCCTGGTGAGGAGATCACGTATACCTGGGTTCAGACTGCGGTCCAGGCGACTCCCTATCGCAAACAACGTGTCAGAGAGACCTTTGCGGCGTACGCAAAGGTCTGCAACCTCACCTTCAAAGAGGTCGCCTACGACCCTCAAAACCTATTTGCGAAGATTCACTTCTACTTTGGCGATATCCCTGCACGACCTGACGCAATTATCACCGGCTGGTCCAAAATCGGTCGTCAAAGTGTTGGGCTCCGACGAAGTGCTAAGCAGATAGAGAAGAAAGGCGGCAGCGTTGAATCTTCCATTGTCTTCAACGATATTGCTGTTCCTCCTATTGCGCCCACTGAGGAGCAAAAGAAGAGGCGCGAACTACGAACCCTCTTCCACGAAATGGGCCACGCTCTGGGTCTCAAACACGAGCACACATCTCCCCACACTCTGACCGATGATGAAGTCACCCAATATTCTGTCGCAACCCCGTATGATCCCGACTCTATCATGCTGTATGCAGGAAGGGCGTTGCGTAAATCCCCCAATTTCAAGGAGTCTGAACTTCATCTGGACTCCAACTATACGCAATTCAACCATTTGCCCTCGAAGCTTGATCTGGCATTTCTCGGCGTAAGTCACACCCTTTTATCTTTTTGGCTTGGACGCGCTAACGTTTCCTCTAGGCTCTGTATCCCGCCAGACCAAATCATGTGGATGATAAATTTGAAGCGGACATCACTACACTGGGCTTGAAGGCGAAATACCAACAGCTCAATGCCCAGAGGGTGAAAGCCTTCAAGGTCGAAGGGCACGCCGAATACCCAAAGGAGATCACCAAGCTCCGCGAAATGCTCCAGGCCGAATTGTCTATACTGGCAACAAGAAAGTCTCACGCGATACAACGAGCTCCCATGTTTGCTGCATCAGCTCCCGCCAAACCAAAGGCGACGACAGGCTCATTCCTTGACATCATTGTCGAAACTCTTTCATCCCTCTTCCAACCCACCACTGGTCAGATCTTTGCTCTGCAGTTCCCGGGCCGCTTTTTACAGAAGGACCTCTATGCTTGGGAAACCAAGAAAGCCGGCATCTACGGGCAGTTCGTCAAACCCGCTGTCGTGAACGAAAGCGAGTTCCGACTGGTCGATCAACTGTACAACGCAGGAAAAGTCATTGGAGCTCCCAACGGTACCAACCTCTCAATTGTCTACGAGCAAGTCCTGAACAATCTCGTTCCCGGGATTGAACAGTCCGCGATCAATATGAGCAAGCAGCAGGCCGATATTCGCAAGTGGCTCCTCAGGGACGTTCCTGTTTCAGGATGGGTGAAGGACCTCATCGACGCACAGCACAACGTTGCGCAGACCACCAAGACGGCAACTGGAGGAAGAGGCCCAGCGCGAGCGATCAACGCCTCCTCAGCAGTGAATGCGGAGTTCGCTGTCAACAAAAAGCTCTCTTCTGACGACAAAATCACCCGCATGGAGCTCGCCGAGGCATTGATGCACGAATACCTGACTGCGAAGCAAGCCTGGGAGGAGGAGCGCGACAGGATGATACTCAACAAGGAAGGCCTGCCACTTGAGGACGTCACCCGAAAGCTTGCTCATATCACTGCCATCCGTGAGGCTCAGCTCGCCGCAAAGTACTCTGACGCCGTTGTCCGCGGTTACTCGCACACGATCCGCCAGTACATGGGTTACATGGACATCAAGTCACCAGCCGAGATCTTACAGGACGCCAAGGATTCCCTTCGCGAGTCTAGCACCAGCTCCCTTGACGGCTCGATGAAGATCTACCCTGTCCAAATGCAGCCAATCGACTGGTTCGAATCTCTGTCCACATCGTTCAGCATGGAAGATCTCAGTGAAGACCCCAACCTCCTCATGATGCAATTAAGCAGCAAATCCAAACAACTGGACTCGCTCAACGCTCGTTTAACCGCTCTTGCAGCAGCACCAAAGACCGACATCGCCAAGCTCCAGGCCGAACTAGATACCGCTCAGGCGCAGTACGACAATGCTCAGATAGAGCTCAGCAAGCAGTACACCAGCAACATCATTGCCATAGCCAAGGCTTGTATTAATTCCGACAACAAGTTCCAGCTTGACATCTTCAAGAAGAAGGCTGGTGATGCTGGTGTCGCCGAGGACGCGTATCAGGGGATCGAGAACGGCATGCAGGCACTCAGCGCCAAGCAACTGACCGTCACACAGGCGTCTCGTGCCGTTGCGCAGCTCGCTGCTGCAAAGACGCTTGCCTCAGCTAGCGACACCACCCAGGAAATTGTTCAGATTAACGTCGCCATGACGTCTCTCCAGAGAGAGATCGACGAGCTTACTGCCCGCATCCAGACCATGTCCTCCAAACTAAGTGCGACCGATGGTACCAGCACGCAAGCGCCAAAGAGGAGCATTGAGGATATACCTGACTTAGTTCCTGAGACAGGTGTCGGGGCTGGAAGTCGTTGGCAGGAGGTCCGACTCTTCCATGAAGTCAGCTCATTCTACAAGTCCACAAGTGAAGAGTCAAAGTCTTCGACCAGCAGGAACGATGTCAGCTTGTTCTTTGGCTCGTATCACTCTGATAGCACCAGCAGCTCCTCGCAGAGCAAGGACTCGGAACATTCGTCATCGCTCAAGGTCAACGTTGGATTCCGTGCGACTATGGTTACGGTCGACCGCGGCGGATGGTTCCAGCCTCAGTTGCTCAAGCAGTCCAACGCTTTCTATTCCATCGACCCAAAGATCACCTGGAACAAGTGGCCCAAGGACGCTACCTTCCAGGATTTCAAGACGAATGGAGACCCAAAGATCTTCGACGATATCAACAAATATTTGCTTCCGTCTTACCCTGTTGGTTTCTTGGTTTGCAAGGTATGTTTTATTTTTTATTATTTAATTATCAGTCGCTCACAGAGCGCTTGATAGGACATTACAATCAAGATCGCCATGTCCAGCACGGATATTGAGAAATCTGGTGCGGCTATGCAGGAGACTGCGGCATCTTCTGCTGGTGTTCTTTGCTGGTCCACCAGCTCCGCTTCGCAGAGCAGCTCGTCCACCAACACTTGCGCTACCGAGCTTGCTTCTGATGGTTTGGTCATTAGGATTCCTGGACCTCAGGTGAGTTGTATCGCTTCCTACTACTGGATCTCACACGTCTAATATATATTTCTTTTTCTTTTTAGATCTTGGGCTATATCTTGCAAATCACCGACTCTGACCAGGCTCAACCACTCCCAACACAGCTTCCACCAGGTTTCTTGATCCCCGATGACCAATACGACAATACTTTGAATGCGCCACCTCATCCCACCAATTAGATATTACTGGAAGGTACTTCCGCTCACCCAGCCTCTCCTTACTATGCAGCTTCGTACTCTTTTTCATGATACTTCCACTGCGAATTCAACTTCGCTTATCTCTCTTCCACTGCGCATTCAACTTCGCATATCTCTTATTTCTTTCGCTCAACGACTTCTTACGACCCAGTTCTCCTTCTCTATCTTGAACCAATTCAGCACCTCCGTGACCAATTTTCGTCTTTCTTGAACGTACTTAGTACCTTACCTACCATTTTCAATTGTTATGGTGACGGGTTCTCGCGGGCGGCAACACATAGGTATCAATCATCGTGTTTAAACCTTGTACTTGTACGGACTCCTTCAAGCTGTTGATATTCTGTACGATAGAGAGCAGCGTGCTTATCCTAGATAAACCATAAGTACTTCAATGAAATCCATTTGCTGCTCTCTAACCTTGACTGCGATTTGTCGCTCTGACTTCAGACGCGGATTAGTAAACGGACGATTATTATTACTTCGGAGCGTTTTAGTATGATTGTAACTCGCATCAGCTGCAGGTTATCACACATTGCGCATAGGTTTAAAGAATTGAATAAAGCTGGTTTAATTCTCACGTGGAAAAGGATGGTTGCTGAAAATGAAGTCAAGGCAGCAAAAACCGTGTGCGCAGAGAATCCTCTGACAACAGAATGTTAAGCAAAACTAAGCATCTTCGAATTCAAGTGAAAACAATGAACAAACAACAATCCTTTTAACAAAAATATACTGAATATTTGCGTGTAGCGGGTGTAGCATCAACCGCATGGCGTCATGACATACCTCTCGCTAGCGCCGGCATCAACCCATGCGCGGATACGCGTGATACACTCCAATCTCATAGCGCATGAGCGTGAGGAAGATGTAGCTTACCAGGGCAAAGCCCGACGGTAATAGTTATGTGGGACATAGTTGTGAATTTGCCGTCAACGGACAGGGGTTCTGCCAAGAGTCCAAGATGGCGAACCCAGGGCGCACCCAAGTACATTTCCAAACAAGGTAGAAATTTCCGTATTGGGAAGTAACCACGACAACAACCAATCAAACATCGTCGAATCGGTCTCCCAATCCTTCCGACAGTACAAGTGCCAGCCAGACCAAAAGTGACAAGAGCAAGAAAAAAATGTAGTCGCACTTGTTGTAAGAGCGAAAGATTGTTCAGCAGCATAGATGATATGATCGAGTCTCGGAATCAAATGGAGTGAAGAAAGGGATACAAACGAAATATCCTCGAACAAATGGGGATAGACACCGTGGCTGTAAATCAAAACCAAAGACGCCTCACCTGAATCATATGCGAATATTTTTGCAACCGCCAACATGGCCGACACGTACATGCAAACCAGCTCGTACAGTGCAAATAAAAAAAAAATAAAGAAGAAAGACGATGTATTCCGCACTATCAAAGCCAACGTCATCCAGGACATACGATGAGAAGTTGGGGCAGAGAGAAGATTCAGAGCAAGGTCAAGCCCACTCTTCCCCATTCCAACACCAAGAGCCCACCCACTCTCAACAAAACCAAAGCCATATAACATAATCGGTGCGATCTGTGTTCACAATCCTGAACACCCACATCGGTACCCCATACAAACGAGAAGCACCTTTCAGCAAGAATGATGCCCCAAGCAAAAGATCATTATGCAAACGACGAGAAATGCCAAATGAAACACATAGATGCCCCGGCTCAATCCTAACCAGCCGTCGGACGCCGTATCTCTCGCAGGTCTGCAACTATCAACATAAGAAACACAGTGCTTGCGTACAATCTCGCACAGGTAAAATAAGTGCCCCAGCTGCGCATACAATAGCCAATCATACAATCAAAAGGATAAAAATGACAACAAAAATAAATCCGGAATGTTCAATTGGTGAAGGAGACGATGTCAGCCATCCAAACACTTGAAACTTGACGGGCCAAGGAGACTAGTGGTAACAAGACGTCTCCAAACAATATCCAGACGGTGATATCGGTGATACGGGCCGAATCTCAGTGAGTAAGGGTACCCTCACCAGACAAAGAGTGCCTCGGAGAACAATGTCCCCAAAAATAGAAAAAAAGGGGAAAAAAAACAGAGAAAAGAGAGTCGAGCGCACCATCAAAACAAAGAGGTCCAAAACAGGTTATAACCATATGAAAATTTTTGAAAGAGAGTCTGTGAGACCGCGTCCCAACACCCCAACCCATCAACCTCACCACACCACACCACTTCCGACAAAACAAAACCAAAAGACACTCATCCCCCACGTGTACAGGTTACCAGATTGAGCTCGTCTAGTATGTGCGGAACCACGCTAGCCACCGGGAAGTCAACGGTGTGTACAGGTTACCACATCAGACAAGCCCAATTAGCCCGGAACCACGCTAGCCGTGGGGGAAGTGAGAGACTTGTGAGCTATTGACCCTAGCTCTGGTTTGTGTTTGGGTTGTTGAGGGAGGGAGATGATGGTTTAAAGTTGAGGGGAAGGGGAAGGAGGGAAGGGAAGGGAGGTGGAGAGGATGATGAAGGAGGGAAAGAAAGATGATGTGGCGAGCCGAGTTCAACAACAGACCAAATGGTCACATCACGTCACTACTTCCCAGCTAACGGCAGCGTTCTCGGTGGAACTACCCTGCACGCGGGCTTTACGTGCAGTGTGGGCGGTATGTACCCAACGGGGTGTATTCAAAGCATCACCATAATAATTTCCGCTTCTCCTCAGACCAAAACAATCATCACAATGAAGTATTTGAATATCTTTCGTTCAAGGTCCAGGTGGTCGTCCAATACCCATATATTAACCTCGACGTGTCTATCTTTAAAAATATATTACACCCTTCCGAATAGAACGCTCCCCAAAACGTCAAACAATCTCTCTCCCACAGTCTCATCTCAAGCGCTCACTGTCAAGTGACACAAAAATCCCACGGGTCCGAATCGAAGGCTGAAAAGGTCAATCGAACCTCGATCCCTTCGAAGCAAGCACATGAATCAAAAAACCGAAAATACAGCACCTGCATCACAGAAAAGAGTCTCCAATCCAATCAATCAGGTATGAATGAGCTTAATCATTCTCAGTACAACATCATCAGCCACATCCACAACGCTAGCAACATCAATAGCTAATAACGGGAATAAAATAAGTT
>NHTK01005829.1:0-19831 GCA_002938355.1 Panaeolus cyanescens | reverse complement strand
GTTGAGTTTATTTTCTTTCTTTTTTTTTTTTTTGAACAGACAAACCTCATCACATTTCGAGTCAGCTATCCCTGACCCCGTGACAAGGAACGAAACTATCTCCTGGATTCGTGCAGAGATAGAACATACTGCAAATCTACCAACGACAGTACGTTTTATTTTTATTTTTTCAATTTAAATAATCCTAATGCCCACCAGTCTGTTATAGAGGACCGTCTTAAAGTGATGAGACGTGAAATAAAAAGAATTCTCCCAAATGCTCAATTATGATGGTCATGACAACGTTTTGTCCTACATAGCCAAGATATAATTTCTTGTTTCAGGATAAAAGGACTAGAGTCATCGCTCATTCATAATTTTTCAGTCTCTCGTTTCCCTTCAATGATCCTTTCACCAAATATCACATTTTCACAACTTTTCAGATAGCAACTATTCCGCCGCCCTTTTTATCTCCCTTTATTTTCAACCATGGAGATCTTTATGCAAAGGGTACCTCCTCATGTTACAGAAACACAGTTAACCATGGCTTTGGCCAGCGTATTACACGGACCCCTCTTCAATTACAAACCCATTAATTTTCATGTTTGCCTTTTTCCACCAAAAAAAGAGAGACATGGCCCTGAAGCGATTCATTCTGGATGTGGTGCCCTTACACTACCTGACGAGACCATCGGTGAAATTTTCCTGGATGACGATGCCGTAGACCTCGAACTCCCACCTATCTGTCGACAAATCATCTTCAAATACAGTTCACATCCACCACGAGAAAACGTTGTTCAAAGAATTCGTTTGCTCCCCTTCCAAGACCCCAGGATTGAAGAAACGAAACGGATGAAAAAGAGTATTCTTGATGAAGAACACGTTCCTATAAATGCCGTTCAATTTTGTTGGAAATGTCGGGATGGAGTACTATCCATTGAATGGGAAGAACATTGTGTTGACAGAAGCCGACTTCGTTTCGACTACGACAACCGCGAAATTCGCATCGAAATTGACGCACAGGGTTTTCAAGATGGCTATTTATATTGGAGGATGCTCGATAATGAAGATGAACCTGACGACATAGACGACTACGATGATATGGAAGAAGGAGAGGAAGACATCCACGTACCTGCAAACCTCATTGTCATTCCATATTCCACTGTCGAATACGTGAGCGCACATTTGGACGACGACCAGGTCCCCGCCATATATATGCGTCTTAGCACCTCTCCAAAATACGAATTTTACAACCCCAGTCAAACCAGACGCACGAAACTCTCCAGCCTTTCCATTCGTGATCATTTCAGAGTCGCCCCTTTCGTCTCTTATGAGATTAGACTGACATGTAACGATGTCTATCTTTTGGAAAAATTCCGCGATCTCGCCGAAACTGCTACATTCCAGAATGTTTCCTATGATTTATTTACTGTTGATAGAAACAGAGGGCGCTTCTCTCAGACCGCGTTGGATGCGCTTGACGCGTATCTCAAGCGGTTCAGCTGGCGTGTCGCATTCCAACTCCAAGGACTTCTTTGCAGTGGACTTGTCGACGCTAAAGAGGTTATCGAAGTCCTCCCAGCATTATGGAACGTTCAAAACAAGAAAGGCAAGCTTTTTGCTGCCCAACTAGCACAGCAGTTTTGGGAGGAGGTTCGCGATCGCGACTCTCAGGCTACTCGAGACGAGGATGATTCAGGGATGGTCCTGGCCGATCTTTTTGCCAGCGCGGAAAGGAATCTTGGAGAAACCCCTGTGGTACCTTTGACACCAACAGAAGGCAGCCATTACTATGCATTTCACGTTACTATAACCCCAACCTCTATGCAACTTGAAGGTCCAGTTCTGGACCAAAGCAACCGTGTCATCAGACGGTATCACCCGGACAACCATGATTGTTTTCTTCGAGTAAACTTTGTGGACGAAATGGGGCTCCATTATCGCTTCAACCGGGAGGTCAATGGTCCAAGCTTTATTAGGGACCGCGTTGGGACATTTCTCAAATCTGGACTGTACATTGCCGGAAGGAAATTCGATTTCCTGGCATACTCTCAATCGGCATTGAAGGATCATTCTGTGTGGTGAGGTTGCTTCATTAACCCAGGGTGTTGTTGTAATACAACTCACACTCCGTTCTCCATGTCTAGGTTCGTGAAACCCTTCAAGGATCCCAAATATGGCGAGGTGGATGCGAAAACGATTATTCAAAGCATCGGGGATTTTACGGGTCCAAAATGCGACCCAAGCCTGATCTACTGTCCAGCAAGATACGCAGCAAGACTTTCACAGGCATTTACAGCAACAGATGCCGTCAATGTCGAAGTCGAGGAAATTCTTATGGCTCACGATATCGAAGTTACAACCCCGACTGGGACGACATATCAGTTCACAGACGGCGTAGGGACCATGTCAGATGAACTTGCACAAGCAATCTGGCACCAACTTAAACCTTCGAAAAAACCTGGCTGCCGGCGTAAACCACATCCCAAAGCCTATCAGATTCGCTTTAGGGGTTCGAAGGGTATGCTTTCGGTCGACTACAAGCTAAAGGGTATGGCAATGACCCTGCGCCCGTCTATGGTCAAGTTTGATACACATGAAGACGACATGACTATAGAAATAGCGCGTGCGTTTGATCGTCCCAACTACTACTTCCTCAATAGGCCTCTCATCATGCTTATGGAGGATCTGGGCGTCCCGTATTCCACCTTTAAAAAATACCAGGATCGCGCAGTCAAAGAGACCCAGGATGCAACCCGTTCCTTCAAGGCGGCTGCTCAGCTGATGGATAGTTATGGCCTTGGGACGGCGTATTGCATTCCTTCCATTCTTCTTAGACTTTCAAAACCGCCTTTCAACATGACATCCCTTCTAGATGACGGGTTTTATCAGAAGATGCTCACACATGCCATGAATCACGTCCTTAGGTTACTCAAGACGAAGGCTGCAATTCCTGTCCCAGGCGCCTGGACGCTAGTTGGAGTCGCGGACGTGCACAAGCAACTATATCCCAATGAAATTTTTGCCCATATCAGAACGCTTGGTGGTAAAAACATCTATCTCGAAGGTCCTGTGCTTGTATCTCGTTCTCCTACCATTCATCCAGGGGATCTGACAATCGTTCATGCGATTGGCAAACCTCCCAAAGGTTCTTGTTTCGAATCCGAGTCCCTGAGAAATACAGTGGTATTTAGTGTAAAAGGTAAATCAACAGCTGGCCTCGTTTCTAAGCAGTCCTAAACGTGTACTGCAGGCGATAGACCAATCCCATCAGGGTTAGGTGGCGGCGACCTTGACGGCGACACCTATAACCTCATCCCTCTCAACGACCTCCCGGAATTCAGGCCCAAAACGGTGGTTGCTCCCGCAGAATACAGCCCTGTCCCAAAGAAGTTGTTGGATCGTCCAAGCACCATGGACGATGTTGCAGATTTCGTCGTAGAGTTCATCTACTCAGATGTACGTGTGGCATATAACGTGCTTCTTCTATTGTTGCTAATATCGCGTAATAGGTTGTTGGTATTGTCGCCAACAACTGGTTGATAATTGCAGATCAGAGCGAGGAGGGAATCTCTGACCGTGACTGCCTTGAACTGGCAGAGATCCACAGTCAAGCCGTCGACTATCCCAAATCTGGAAAAGCAGTAGATGGTCGCTCTATCCCAAGGCTAAAGCACGAGAACAGGCCAGACTGGAGTGCCCCAGAGACAGTGGACATTCGTAAAGGCAGTTACTATGTCAGTCACAGAGCCATTGGAAGGTTATTCCGAGCAATCGACTTGCCAGCGGAACGATCTGGCCCCCGACCTCCATCACAACCAAAGTGCGCGCAGTCAGTACAAGAATTGGTCGAAAATAGCACCAACTTCAACGTCGAGAATGAGCCAGACGAACTGTATCGCATCGTTGAAGAGCAGGTAGAACAGTACACCAACACGTCTGGCCCATTCGACGGAGACGCAATGAACGAAATAGTGTGGCTTTTCAAGCGTTATAGCTATGAGCTGCACAATATTTGTTGCACGACCACACTTTCGCGGCATCGAAAGAGTCAACTCACTGAAGAAGAGGCTGTAGTAGGAACGATATCGGAGAAAACGTCACAGCCTCGTAGACGCATAGAGCTCATGTCCAAGCTGAGAGAAAGAACCACGCGTCTCGCCCAAGTGCAAAGAGAAGGCATTGAAGGAGATGATATCGTAGACGTACAAAAACGGCTGGATAGATGCTGGATGGCTTTCCAGTTGGCCAAGGCTAACAAAAGTGAGTTTGGTGCTCAATCTTTTGGGTGGATAGCATTGGGGTGTATTTTAGATACGATAGAGGAAATTGAGGAGGAGAGCGAAAGCTGATATATATTGCGGTTGAATCATCCAATGCATAACATACACACGTTTTAGATAATGAGTTAAGCCTGGTTGCGGAGAACTGCAGAAATATTCGATCAGAAGAATAACAAGAACCAGTAAGTTTATACTCACTCAGGATGACTGAATCTCCTCTAACCGCAAACGATTCAGTAAGAAATTATTGGTACATGAATTAAGACAACAGACCTGAGGAACATCTTGCTGATAAAGCGATCCTTGTTCACGGGCTTCTTATTTTTCCCTTTGGGTGTCTCCGTCCACATCTAATCCATATGTTATGAATACGAATGACAGAATAGTAAAAACAATCTCGAACCTCTTTGACATTTTCTAGCACCTATCAACCATTCATAAGATTCGTGTCAACAAGACGAAAGTCTGATCACTCACCATGTTACTATGTCTGTCAAATGCCTTTACACGAGCGAGCAGTTTTTTGTTATTGCGGAGGGAAATAAGGACTTGCGCATGGTTTCGGACAGCCTGTTGGAGAACCGAGAGAGGTCCTTGGGAGATCTCATGCTCCTCAAGCTGACGGAGTTGGGCCTCGTCAAGTTCAGATTTTGGGACGTGAACGTATTGACTATATAATGTGAATACAAATAATTTTGAACATAAAATTGACTTGCCTCATCCTATGATATGTGAAGGAATGGTTCAAATGAGAGAAAGCAAAAGAGTCCTGACAGATTATACACAGTAGACGCGAGGTACAGGATGTCTGTTGTTTGTCAAGAGGCTATATGCCAAACAAAGATTTTGAAAGCAAGTGTCTTGTTCGTAAATCAAAGCAGATAATTTTATTTACTCTCTTATCCATGGGCCGTCTCAAGCAAAAAGGCAAGGCTGGTGCAGCCAAAAATTACACAACGAGGAGCGCTGCCGTCAAAAAGCTACAGTGTTCCCTCGCTGACTTTCGAAGATTGTGTATTCTAAAGGGTTGGTAAAGGTTGTCTCTGTCTGAACAGGTATTGATCGTACACTAGGTATTTTTCCTCGTGAACCTCGCAATCGCAAAAAGGCGAATAAAGGGTCTTCTGCTCCCACTTCATTCTACTACACGAAGGATATTGCCTATCTAGCCCATGAACCTATCCTTAAAAAGCTCAGAGAGCACAAGGCATTTGCGAAAAAACTTTCCAGGGCATTGGGACGTGGAGAATGGGCAAGTGCGAAGAGTCTAGAAGAAAATAAACCTATCTACAAGCTTGACCATATCATCAAAGAGAGGTTCGTATAGTTGATTTCTTATAAACTTGTCATTTATCTTCGAGTCAGGTACCCCACTTTCATAGATGCCCTACGAGACATCGACGATGCACTGTGTATGGCCTTTTTGTTTTCTTCTCTCCCCTCATCCGCTCGTCTTCCCCCTGAACTTGTCGAAAACTGCGCCCGACTTTCAGCCGAATGGCAACTGTACACACTACACACCCAGGCGCTACGCAAAGCGTTTCTTTCCATCAAAGGTGTATATTATCAGGCCGAGGTCATGGGCGAGACCATTACTTGGCTGGTACCATACCAGTTCACCCAAAATGTGCGTTGCGTTTTTTATAGTGACTTGTAAACTCATAAAAGTTACGTTTTCAGGTTCCCACTGATGTCGACATTCGCGTGATGCTCACTTTCCTGGAGCTCTATCAAACACTTCTCAGTTTCGTATTTTTCAAGCTCTATACAGACTCGGGCCTCGTCTACCCTCCTCCATTGGACGCAAAAAAAGATGAAGGGGCTGCCGGATTGGCCGCACTCAGCCTTCAAAATATTTCACGAACTGTTCCCGCTCAGACAACTACCACTCCCGTCGTGAACGGTCGGCAAATTACTGGAAAAGATGTCCGACAGACCATCAAAGCTATCTCGACAGATGTGTCTATGGATGTTTCGGAGGTGCAGGCTCCTCTACCTGAAGAACAATCAGATGTTCAAGAAGAAGATTTTGTTGTCCATACCTCCAAGTCCGATCCCAATGCGACCTCACTTCCGACACTACAATCGCTTTCAAGTCTACCTGGCACTCTTTCGACAAACCTTTTCTCGCCTTACACATTTTTTTTGTCTCGAGAAATATCGCGGCCAATTTTCGAGTTTATCTTGAAATGCTTCGGCGGACGAGTGGGATGGCCAGCGTCCTCTGGAGGCGGTTCTCCTTTTACAGATTCTGATCCCAGCATCACGCATGTCATAATCGATAGGCCCGTTGTCGAGAAAGAAGAATCTGCTGATCAGCGAGAACTTCGTCGCAGACGGAAATACGTTCAGCCTCAATGGGTGGTGGACTGTATCAACGCTGGAAAGATTCTTTTAGAAGACAACTACGCTCAAGGAAAATCGCTTCCTCCACATCTCAGTCCCTTTGGCGAGTATGAAGGTGCATATGTTCCCATGGAGGGAGGAGATGTTTCAATGTCAGCGGAGCAGGATAATGAGGAAGAAGACGAGGAAATGGAGGAGGACAATACAGCCGACGGTGGGATTGATGCAGCTCTGTCTGCGGAGGTGGAAACGACTGCCATGCTCCGTGCGGCAGAGTTGGCAGCCGAGGCAGCAGGAATTGATTCAAGTACATTTGAAGCTCGGGTGGAACAAATTAAGAAGAAACAACCGCAGCAATCACAAAAGGCGAAGACGGATGATCAGGAAGAAGATATGAACAAGATGATGATGAGCAACAAACAGCGTAAGCTGTACGAAAAGGTCAAACATGGCCAGCAAAAGAGGGTAAACGAGGTATTTATATATTTTCTTTTTCTGTCATTTACATTCTTACTTACTCGAATGTCTAGCGATTAAAATTGGAAAACAGACGGAAGGAGTTGAACAAGAAACAAAGTTAACTTGTAATACTTATTACTTACCTGAGTCTGTTTATTAATTTTGGATTTGTCGTGTTTACCCCTGTACGTAATTAAATAAACTGTGACTATTTTGTGATGGTCCAACTTTGTAGTCAACTGTTGTCCTCCTCCATTAAAACTGCTTATTTTTTTTTCTCTGTTTTTAATCATTTTAATGCTTTAAAGACGACAAGACATACGAATGTCAGCTTAATATCATGGACAATATTATTTTTCCTTGCAAGATATCCGACAATGATCACGACAACACTAGACCTACTACTGCCAACGACGAATCTCCACCTTCATATCACCAGGCTACTACTACAACTTCACCTCTTCTTCTACAGGAAACTACAACTACAACCACAGAAGTTGTTACAACTACCACAACACAGACAGTTACTCATTTATTCCCTTTTCCTCCATGGAGAAAGCGTAATCTCTCCCAAACTCCCAACCCAAATCACCACAGTCATTCAGGTCTTTTAACTGAAAAGGCTTTACCACCTACGCCATTCAGGGATTCATCAGACAACGACTTTTATACCTTGCGAACAGCACCAGTAACACGCTCTGAAACCATTGGCGTCTCTTTTTCGAAATCCAGTCCGTCCACAGTAAATACTCCAACCACGCAGTACCCTTCCTTAGGCATAGGTCACCCTACCGTTTCTCCTTCTTGCTCATATTCGACCACTTTGACCGCCTCCAACCCTTTTAAATCCCGTCCCTCAACATCGGCTGGTGAACGGTCTGTTGCACACTCCTCAGAGACATTCACATCGCAGAATCACATTCTATACGCACCAGAATACTCAGGTAGTGAACGGCAAAGGGGTTTATCGTTTGGATCTCTGGTAAAGAAAGGAAAAGCTCCTGAAGAACCAAGAGACCACTCGGGCCATGAACCAAAACGCCTAGTTCGCAAAACCTCGCTCTGGAGCCGACGGAAAGCTTCACAGCCGACGGAACTGGCCTCCTCCCCGCCCTTATCTCCTCGATCTCGAAGCACCGAACAACCCGACAATGTTATAGCGTTACCACCACTTCCACTAGTTCACCAAACATCTCCTTTCGAAGTGGAGCTTTTCAGCGAAAAGAACATCAATTCAAAACCTCCTCAGCGCCGCAGAACATCTCAGAGCTCTCCAGAAACTCCTCATCCGAGTCAGCCACCAGGTGACGATAATCCCCATCTCGGTAGGCCTCAGCACAATGGAGTCCGGACAGACGACGAGAAGCCTCAGTCACATAAGCTACGACCTCAAACAAGCACACCTTTGCTTCATCGGCTATCCATGGCCGTCTTTGCCATAGGCTCCAGCGAAACACCTTCCCCAGTAGCAAAGTCGAACTTGATCACTGAGTCCCCCGCCCAAAGTACTGTGTCATCCCCAATTCCTACTGCTCCCTCACCGCGGATTCCTCGCCCGTCAAATCAGGATGGTGAATCCCCTGATGTCTATGTTACTCGGTTGAGGGTATCTGTAAACAAAGCAGAAATAGCCAGTATTTTGGCAGCAAAGTAAGTACGCCTCTATCCCTTTTCTCGACCTGTATCTGACGACAGCCCAGCTCTGATGCATATCACACGCAAGCTCTGAGATCGTATTTCAACCATTTTGACTTTTGCAATATACCCTTGGACGTCGCGCTTCGGAAATTGCTCATGGAAGTTAGCCTGCCACGAGAAACCCAGCAAATCGATCGTGTTATTGAAGCGTTTTCGCTCCGCTATACTCAGTGCAACCCAGAACTATTCACTTCTGACGGTATGCTGATCTACTGCACCTCACCAAAGCTGTTATAGTTAAATGACATCTTCGTGCAGATCACCCACATATATTGGCATTCAGCCTTATAATGCTTCATACCGATGCATTTAACCCATCTAATAAGAGGAAAATGACCAAGGCGGACTATGTGAAGAATACGAAGCAGCCAGGGATTGTGACAGAAGTTTTAGATGTGAGTTTGTTCTGCTCTGAACTTCGCATAATTGTACTCATCGTTCGAATTAGTGTTTTTTTGATAACATTGTCTTTGCTCCCTTCATTTTCATTGAAGATCCCGTCGATTATGATGGGCAAATAGGGGCGAATACCAACATCACAACCTCGCCCTCAACCATGCCCGCTTCCGCTTTCCCCCCTTCAACTGGAACTTCAACCTTCAAAATGACTAACAAGATAGATCCCTACTACTTGATAGTCAACGTGAGTTTTTTCCCCTCCATTCGACTCGCATCTACTTAAGGCTTGTAACAGAACTTGCTCGACGCCCTGCGCGTCGATGTAGAATCGTGTCTGCCATTAAGCAATCCGTTCAGTTTCAGAGGGATCAACCCGACGTGGGTTGAAGAAGAGTTGCACTGCTCTTTTGTCCATGCATCCGCCATAAGACTTGGATTTCGTGTTGTAAACGGAGTAACAGTCGTTACCTCCAATCTCACCCACCCGACGAATCCCGTTCTCCCCACGTCCGACACGCAATCCGAAACACGATATTTAAAGGTGGCGAAGATGGGCCTTCTGAATCGCAAAGATGACCTATTAGAAGGCGGGAGAAGATCCCATAACCGTAAATGGAGAATGTGGGGCGTTATGCTAACTGGGTCCCAACTTTTGTTCTTCCGTGACTCGTCCGTCATTGTGCAACTGGTACAAGTCCTGAAATCATCGGAAGAAAGTGTCCCGTCATTACTTACCCGTCCCGACGAAATTTTCTCTCTTAAGGATGCCATTGCAGCGCATGACCGTTCCTACACCAAGGTAAAGCCATTCTATCTTATTTGGGAAATCTTATTGAACCGTCGTAACCCAGTATGCACATTCCATGAGGTTTGCTGTGATGGACGGTCGACAGCTATTGCTCCAGGCATCCGATGATCAGCAACTTGACGAATGGATTTCTCGCATTAATTATGCCAGCGCGTTCAGAACAGCCGGAATCAGAATGCGACCCCCTGGCCTTTCTGGTGAAGATATTCATTTAACGGGCGTCGCCGCTGCCACCTCACATCTGCACGATATCCAACAAACGTCCAACCTCTCTAGACCACATTCCTGGGGCTCAGATGCACCCAGCGACCTCATGGACATGCTCTCTGGACAAAGTTTGCCTAGACCTAGTCGGAGCGCTACCCTTGCGAGCTATGTTTCAGAGTACGACATACCTGTGGCACCGGAGATTGAGGGAGCAGAGCAATTCAAGGCTACTTTTGATCAGGTCAAAGCCGATTTAATGGCCGATGATGATGCCCCCCCAGATGTTCATCTGGATCAATCAACGTCGACAAGCATCCCTCTTTCTCCACAGGCACCTACCTCATCCGTTTTACTTCGCCAAAGGTCAATCCGCAAGTCATCCTCCCGTGCGCATATCATCCAGACCAAGATCCAGGATTTGAGAAATAAAATGGAAGCCATGGAACCTCAACTGAAAGCTCATCGACTGTTTATACGCAACATCTCCATCCTAACTCCATTTCAGAAGACGACCAGATTGCGTCTTGCAGCAGCCATTCATGGTATGGCGAGACAGATCACGCAAACTAGGTTGGACATGGAGAGACTAAAGTGTCATCTTTTTGTACTCCAAAGTGATCTAGCGGCTGAAACGCTTGCCTGGGAAGAGTCTAAGGACGTTGCTTTGCGGATAGCTAAAGAGACGTTACGAAGCAGGAGGTCCCTCCCTCTGATGACGATATCTCCAGATGAACAGCGTGTCGAACTAACCACGTCCCCCACTGAATCAACTCTGTCTTCCAGCCTCAATACGCCGTTATGCCGAAACCGAACTTCCTCATCATGCGGCTCCTATCACTCCGCCACTGACTTTGGTTTCGATTGGTCTTCTGCTGAAGATCTGTTTCTTTCATCCAACCAACATGATGCATCAACTTCAAATCGGCCACATACTCCAGCGCCACGTCCATCTATGGTTTCATCCTCGAGCGCTCGGTCGTCGTCGGAGAGGCAAAAAGTATCTTCGCAGGAAGCAGATGAAGAAGCAGAGGAATGGCATCGTACGCGTTGCGCACAACGAGTTTCTTTGGTTCATGTTCCTTCAACTTTCAAAATCACTTCATGGTTGAAACACGATTCACCCTTTCCCGACTAACCTTGTAGGGAGAAGGCATTGTCGTATCGGAAGCGTCCGCTATTGACGGATTTAACTTATTTCTAAATGTTTATAAGTCCAGCAGTTTTAGGACTCTAAAAAAACAATGTCATTCCATAGTTTTGTACTAATATAGAAATCGTTGCCTTGCTAACGATAGGACCCCTACCTATGATGACCCAGGGATTTTGTTGGGAGTTACATGCCTATAATTACTTTATTGATACCCTTGTTTAGTTTAATAATGCAGCATTAATTGGCAGTCCGGAAGTGGGCTCTGTCATCGAACGTCAGCCACTAAATCTGTCCGTGTCAGAATCGACAAGATAAAGGTTTAATGAATTCTGGGGGACTTTATAGTATTCCGCATTCGTGCAAGGACAAAGACCACTTGCATCCCTTCTATTTCACTGTTACCAGCACTAGACAGGTGAGGGCAATCCCTGAGATGTTCGTCGGCGATGTTTATGTCTAACACAACCGCAGTTGTAGCATGCCTCACGTTCATAATATGAATCCTGGAACGAGCGGAAATACGATGCGAAGTAAGACTGCGAGCAGAGACAACACCTCGAAAGGCGAAAGACATGGCCAACCATCCAGTATGAACGATGTACGCAGGAATCTAGGAGTCATTATGCAAGCGGAAGCGGAGGATGCTGAAGAGATCATGGACGATCTAGTCTCCGAGGCGTACACCATCACGGTGGCCTCAAAACAATTCCTTAGCATGAGCGTGGCGCAAACTCGGCTTGTGCCAGACACGCGTACTGAGCTTCCGACACCCAGCAGCAGTACTTGGAGCGAAAACAGCCCCTCGGATTTTCCAACTACTCCTGGACTCCTCTTAGCAGTCAGCGACGACGAAGATGATTTGGAAGAGGAGGATATAACGATGGCTCATCTCCATATGCATTCCCCAAAGCTGCTCCATCGACAAAGTCTAATGAAGCGTCATTGGAAGATGAAGCAGGTGTGTACAGTGAACTTTTGTTCATGTGAGCGACACGCTTAATTTGCATAGATATTCGGTGATGTACCGCCTCCAGCTATGACAAAAGCTGGAACGCCGCCGCAATGGAACGAATACGAGCAAGGCGACAATGATGGGAGCTTTTTGGATTTCTCGCGTGATGAGGTATCGGAGATTGTCAGTCTCTACAATGATCACTCGGAGGGGGGTGATTATATCGACGACGACCCATTAGACATAAGTCGTCGCCGAGTTGTGAAACTTTCAAAGTTTTTTGGAGTTGACGACCCATCTGGCCTACGGAATTTTCGAGTGTCGTGATCGGCGAGTGGTATATTGGCATTTAGAACCAGATATTTTCACCTAAACATAACCGAGATACAGTTAGTAACTAAGATATCACATTGTTGTATAATACTTTTGGTCTGTTAATTAACGTTTTTACCATGGGCCCGACCAATGCAGGAGATTGTCGCGTTATAGGTTGGGTAAAAATCGAGGAGCATGTATAAAACTGCATGAATCCGACAGCAAGGCCCGAAGCGACAAAAACTATTTTCTCATCAGTAGATAGATATTGTCACCCAGAACTATGTTGGTAAGGTGCCTGTAGGATCCAGTCAACGACATGAGCAAGCCTCCAAACGAGACATAAGCCGTGCTGTATACAATCGTTAAAACATGGACCCAAGAGAGGAGATAATGTAAACCATACACAACAGTATCCTCCATTTGACCATCAAATTTGTAAATCTGCTAGTAAATCAGCAGATGGACCAACGCAAGAAGATGATCCACGCACCTTGCCATACATTACATAGTCATAATCATCGTCAAGCCCTCCTTTGGACCCTTTGCCATCTGGCCGCCAGGTGTTTCGTTCGGCTTCTGTGGTAGCGTCTGAATTAGTGCCTGGAGCAGGACCTGTACGGCTGAGAGATGGGGCCAATGCAAGAGCGAAGCTCTGGTCTACTTGAAGGGGGAATAATTCAACGTTATAATCCAGTGTTAAATTCATATCGTAGTTCTTTGAGTGAGCATAGAGTCTCGATACTACAAAGGTCAATAAGATGGTGACATGAATATAAAAGTATTTACCTCTGTCGAATTTTTTTCCCTCTTTATCGATGGCGTTGATTGTAAAAATGTCATCGAAAACGATACTAGAGCTCGTCGTGGTCATTGCGAAACTTTGTTGAATTATTGTCATTGTCAAATCAAATCTACATTGAATCCATTGTAATGTCATGTGATCTCAAAGAAATAATCGAATTAATTTTCCATTTCTGCTCTAATCTCTGCAAGTGCATCGAGAATGCTTCCCAATGCCACCCAACCAAATGACTGCGCTCCAAAGTCTTCCTTGTAAGATTTCGCCAACAAAAAACCTATCCAACTGCGCTCAAGCCACCCGTCAACATTGACGCTATCATCGCCCTCAAGCGCTTCCCTTGTTCCTTCAACCAACCGATTGGTTTTCTCTCTCAGCGTAGACATGAGCTCCTTACGCCGTCGAGGTTGTGAACTCTTCTCAGCAATGGTGCCCACCACTGCCTCCTCTTCTGACAGGCGGTGTCTTCGATGATTGGACAGTGTTGTCGTACTACAGATCGCTTGGAGCTCGTTGCTGTAACGGTTGAAAATTCGCGCTATGTCGCTCGTGCTATCTTCTTGCCATGGGCCATCGGTATCCATAAAAACCTGGACCCTTTCTTCAATAGCGTGGAAGAGTTCGTCGTCGTCCGCAATGTCCAGATTGGCCATGGCACGATCTAACTCTTCAACCCCGCCTGTACGTCGCGGTTGTCTTTGTCGCCTAGACCGAGTGCTTCCTTGCTCGTTTGGGATGTCAATAGCTCGAAAGAGTCTCCCTATTGCCCTGTTACTTTTATAGTAATTGGATGATGTGTCGATGTTAACCGTCTCTGGTGCACTCCAATCAGGCTTGATTTTCGATTTCAGCCTTGGGATATTATCAACAGCAACTGGTTGTCCGGATTTGGGATAGTCGACGGCGTGACTATGAATCTCAGCAAGGCGAATGCAGTCTTTGTCAAAAATGCCCTCGGGACTTTGGTCAGCAATTATGAGCCAGTTGGTCGCAACAATCCCCACAACCTTGAAAACAACTATCAGCACAACTATCTCAGCAAATGATTTCAAAACTTACGTCGGAATGGATATACTCCATTACAAAATCAGCAACATCTATCATCGTACAGGGTCTGTCCAACTCTTTTCTAGGGGCTGCCTCGTACTCTGCCGGGGGGACATTTTGGCGTATTGGCGTGAATTCAGGGAAGTCTCCCAAGGGGATCAAGTTGTACGTATCGCCGTCAAGATCGCCTCCTCCTAAACAAGATGGGAGTGGTCGATCACCTAAGTTGACCAATTTTAGTTCTCTTTCCAATATATTACAGCAGGCATCTTACCCAGCACACTGAAGACCACTGTGTTTCTAATCGACTCCTCTTCGAAGCAAGAATCACGGGGTGGTCTTCCTATTGCATGGACTATCCTGACATCGCCTGGGTGAATGGTCGGAGAGCGAGATATCAAAACAGGTCCATCCAAATAAATGTTTTTGCCCTCTAACGTTCTAACATGCGCGAATATCTGATCTGGCTGCAGATATCCGTGGACATCGGCAACACCAACCAACGTCCATGCACCTGGAATTGGGATGGATGCTTTGTTTTTAAGCATTCGTAACGCATGATTTACTGAAAACGATAGCATCCGTTGGTAAAAGCCGTTTCCAGGAAGAGACTCCAAGTACATTGGCTTCTTTGATAATTGTGTCAAAATGGATGGGATTCGGTATGCGGTACCTAGACCATAGCTCGCCATGAGATTAGCTGCGGCATCTAGAGATCGTGTGCAGTTGCGTGTCTGTTGGACGGCCCTGTCCTGGTACTCCTTGAATGTGGCATACGGGACACCCAGCCCTTCCATAAGCATGATGAGCGGTCGGTTTAAAAAGTAGTCTCCTGGCCGATCAAAAGCACGAGCGATTTCGATGGCATTCATCTCCTCGGGCGCCTCGAATTTGATCATGGAGGGCCGAAGGGTCATGGCTAATCCCCGTAGCTTATGATCAACAGATACCATCCCTTTCGATCCTTTAAAGCGTATTTGGTATGCTTTTGGGTGAGGAATCCTGCTGCGGCCTTTTTTCTTCACCGCCTTCAACTGGGCCCATATTTCTCGAGCCAGTTCCTCGGAAATTGTACCGACACCATCTGTAAATTGGTATTTTTTTCCAGACGGCAACTCTACCTCAATGTCTGGTTCTTCTATGACGCTGTCAACGGCGACGTTGACGGCATCGGTGGCAGTGAATGCTTGGGACAATCTCGCTGCATATCGTGCAGGACATCGCATTAACCGCTGGTCTCGACGGGCAAAGTCTCCAAGGGTTTGAATGATTTTCTTGGCATCCACGTATACTCGCGGTGAGTCAGGATCGTTAAACCCTTTCACAAACCTACGAAATTGTTGGTAGAGTCAAGAATGAGTTAGCATCGCATAAATCGGCAAGACTTAAAGGAGCATACCAGACACAGTGTTCTTTAAGAGCTGATTGCGAGTATGCAAGAAATTCGAATTTCCTCCCAGCAATATGTAGACCTTGACGTAGAAATGGTCCTATACGCGTTTGAATGAAATGAGCACCGTCGATTTCTCTGTCAAACCGATAACGGAGGTTCAGCTCGTCAACAAAGCTGACTCGGAGAAAGGAATCGTGGCTTTTCGGATTATAGGATCTGATCACCCGATTGCTCTGCTCCAGGGTTGGGCCTTCTAATTGCATAGACGTTGGGCCAATAAGAACATGGTATGCCCAAAAAAAGTTTCCATCGATTGGAACAAGGGGGTCCATTGCACCTCCGTTTCCCAGTTCCTCCTCCAACTTGAGTAGGAGGGCAGGCTGGTCAACATCTTCGTTTTCGAGCCACGTCCTACGTAACTCTTCTCGGAATTTTCGGAGAAGCTGTGCTGCATAGACCTTTCCTTTCGATCTGGATACCCTCAATATGTGAGGCAGAAGTTTAAGGATTTCTTTGACGTCGACATCGAGGCTACGCAATAACCCTTCCAGTTGAAAGGCGACTTGCCAATTGAATTGACGGAGAGAATTCTGGAAGCGGTTTAACAACGTTTGTGAGAACCGTTGTCTCTGCTTGTCTACTGGGGTTTCTTCTTCAGCCATGCTGTTGAATTGTGCGATTCTTGCAAGTCGGCGGAAGTGGGTCAACTCTGCAGGTGAGTGGCAGACAAGACGAATGTCGAGAGACGCGTATGGAGCAATTGCTGCGTGCTCGGGTACAGGCAAAGAAGACAGCCTGTGTCGCTTAGGCTGATCTGGTAGTGAAACTTCGTATTTTGGGGGTGCCGCCAAGTTCAGGATGATTGCTGGTTGGACCCCTGCGTACAAATGTGCATTCGCGTAGTTTATGGTAGAATACGGCATTGCAATGCGATACCGGCCTGGAATGCCTTCAAACGAGATTTCAGTTTGTATTTCCCGTCGCTCATCGTCGAAACGCAGGATGCAACGACCTTCGCAGGCATCTTCCCATTCGATAGAGAGTGTTCCATCACGACACATCCAGCAAAACTGTAGCTGATCGATGGCAATCGTTTCTTGTTCTAACAGTTGTTGGCGCCTTTCTCTTTCTTCCTGCACCTGCGGGTTCACATAAGGTGATAGTTGAATCTCTCGTAATATGTCTTCGCGAGGGCGGTTTCTACTGACTGAGAACACCATGCCAGTGTTGGTGCTAAACCGTATTCTTCCAGCCTGGCAAAGAGATAGGAACAGATTTCCATGCTCTTCACTTGGAAGAGTTAGAGCTCCAAATCCAGAGTAGCGTTGAATGGGATTTCTTTTATTAGGAAATAGGTATACATGGAAGTTGATTGGTGTTTCCGAGAGATGCTGAAATAAATGGCCGTGGAGGACCGTGGCAAGAGAAAGCTTTAGCTGTGTTGGAGTGATATCAGGAGGTACTTTCCGTACGAAAAGCTCCATAATAACGCGAAGGATGAAGCTTGAAGCTGGAGAGAGCAAAGATGAATATAAGCGCCCAGATGAAAGATAAGCAATGAATGCCACGCTGAAGCTGGTGATGGTGATGCCGGTCCCATGACCAAACAGAGTTCTAGTCCAAGTTACATTTCAATTCTGAAATTGCAGATTTTACAGATTTTAAATTCTCGTATATTATAACAAGTTGACCGTTGAACGTTGAACGTTGAAACTTGACTGGTGATTATTAAATAGACTTTAACAAATTAACTATTAAAACCCCGCAATTTGTTGATGGGAGTTGATATATGTCAGTCGGTCTCATCCTTGTTTTGTTCAACCATGTACCCCTTCATCTTCGCCTGTGTCTCTCAAAAGCTTAGAGGTCAATTATTCTCTCAAATTTCTTTTAGACTGAGTTCTTCATCGTCTACTATTTATCGTTCTCCTCCTTCTTCTGCTACTCGTCAAGTACCCACACCTTTGCTGTTTGTTTCAGCCTCCTCGTTGGATCCTCAGTCCTCTGAAGGGTGATTATCTGGCAGCCATTTCCTGTGTATCTCTATTTCAACTGTTAAATGGGCATACAGAATGACAACGCTCTCAAGCATGCTCGCCGAAAAGGGCTTTACCTGCATTCAAAGTGACCTAGAAGTACACCAGACAGCCAAACTTGATTCCACAAAAATGATAGCAGCCTATGAGTCTGGTATGAATCTCATATGAACATCATTCTGGCTTCAGGTTGACTTGTGGATATGAAGAACTCGTTTCAGCAATGCGTCTATCAACAATTCCATTTCCCCCTGTCGTCATTGCCCGCTCTGCTTCATGTTTGATTGCAGAATCATACATTTCGTCCAACTCTGCTACAGGCATGATTTTGATTTCACCACCAGTTTCCAATCAATCGTTGGATGGAAACACACTCCCTAACAGCATGCCGGAATTCGATTACGAGCCTTATTTCCCCATTGCCGTCATAGACACACCACAAAAAAATCGAAGAGTTGAAAGAGAAAAATCGTATCTGTCAGAATGACAATGTAGAAACACTGTCGATTACCAGTCGAGAAAATGAGGCTGAAATACTTGCTGTGGTGGAGGACTGGCTCGAAGAATTAGGTATTTAGGTACTTGTCTATGTTACAGGTCGAATCTTCAATAATAATAACACGAATAATACAAGACGTTAGTTTAAATATACGCAGTGAATCCAAGGGGGTATAATGAACAAGGAGACGCGTTACAACTTTTCAGTTTTTGGGGGTTCCGTAGACGGGTTTGTCAATCCTGGAAGATTAAAGGTCCAGGTAGCTCGTGTGGCAAGAACGCGCCTGACTTGGTGTTGTATCAGTTCGTGGAGTTTTGGGACATTGGCTAGCTTTGCGCGACTGCCCATGAGTGACGTCGTTGTCAAGTCAAGAACGAAGTTGGGAGCAATCGTTAGTGTAAGCTTTGGTAAGGGATCACTATTTGAGGGGGTGCGGACAGAAATCTATGGGCTCGGCTGATCAGTTTATTCGACTGCTTCCAAGATGTTATAGCGTACCGATGACTTGAACTGGGAGAGTGAAATAGTCAAAGAAATAGGAAGTCTGGCGAAGGATGTTGTGGGGTAATTAAAGAGGTATGATGTTGATAGCGACAGAGATAGGGTGTCAGTATACGTTGCGTCGAACTCGACCTCCTGTGAGAAGAGTTAGTGAATTATCACATCCGCTAGGTAGCCGAACTTGCCGTAGGCGGCTCGCGAGAGCCCTGATGAAGACGTGCGTTGTATAGAGAGGGAGCAGATACTCCTAGATTGACAGAGTGTATAGTAATGTGGTCCTAGAAACACGATTGAGTTGAGTCCAAGAAATATGTTATTCTTGAGAATTGAATGTACCACAAAGCCTTTGGGTCTCATTGAATTCGCGAAATTCTCAATACGCTTTCTTGCAATTTCGTCGCCCTCTGGTCCCAGTGTATCGTCTCTTAATTTCGAGCGATATACATCTAATATCTGGAGAGAAATGAGTATGGACGGGGGTACTTGAAAGAAGAATGCGAACCTGCTTTAGCAGAGTATTAAACCATTCTGCGGATTCATAGTCATCGGAGTCGACTTTAATAGCATCTGGAAGGGACGGTAAATTGCGTTTTCTGGAGGTGGGGTCCTTATCAACCTGTTGGTGATAAGCCGTTGCGTCGTATGGATGTTGGGAAGACTCGAGAAAGAGATATTTGAGAATGGTACCGAGGAGTATTAGAATAGACAATTGGCCAATAACTAGACCTTGAGTAAAGGTAGGCTGATAAAAAAGCTGAAATAGACCAAGCATTATAATAAAGAAAAGAGAAATAAAATCAAAGTCGAGGTTGTCAAGACTCAAATTGAAATGTCAAGAAAAGCAACGCGACTTTGAAAATCACATGAAAACTTGATTATGTAACAAAAACTTTATTTAGATTTTTATTTTGTACAAGCCTTCGGCTTGCCCATGCTTCGCATGGGGACACGCGCTGC
>NHTK01005828.1:0-19742 GCA_002938355.1 Panaeolus cyanescens | reverse complement strand
CAGGTCATGAAACCTTCGAATTTCCGACAAAATTTACCGTCATAATCCTCTGTTGTGTCTCAATGATGGATTGTAGAAAATCCTGAACCGTGCCGTTGCTCTGAGATCATCAACCACAAAATCTACGGTTCACGCCGAGCTACGCATCCAAGCCCTGCCAACCCAGAATAGTGGAGAGATGACCGGTGAATGGCGATCATTCCCGATGTCTTTCTGGGGGCGTTTTGACGGCGTGAACGTGTGATGTGATACCAAGTCCTCAGCGAGTTTCCTCCAGCTTCATAAAGCAAAGGTGAAGCGGCGCCAGGTTGGTCGAACAAGAATCGATACTGCAGGAGGCGCAAGCAGCCAATTTCCAAAGCAGCCCAGAGAGCGGCATCAAAAAGATCAATACAGTTATATGGGAGTTCCTGAAAAATACTCCATTTCAACTTTTTAAGCTACGTGCAGTCCCATACCGCTCCCACGCAATACACAAGCCGCAAGCGAGCTGTTTTACTGATGCTGAGCAACGGATCCAGTCTGCAAGAGAACACGAGTTTTCAGCTGTAGAAGCTGGGAAAGAAACTCATTCAGAAAATGTGTATGGTGTACCTGTTAACTTTTGTATTCGTTGGGAAATAAGTTGCAGAAAGATAGGAGGTGGGATCTTCGCTTGGAAAGACAGGCAAAATGGTGAACAACGATACCGATGACCGCATTATGATAACTAAGAACCCGTTCGCGTCTGTTCGGTGTTGGGACACTGGTAACTGTAACTGCGACGGTCACCATCATTGCGCTCCCGAGTCCCGCGTCTCAAATAGCCCTTTCTTCGGAATCTGGAAAAGTTAGCTCTTTCATGACAATACATTGAGCATGTACAAGTACATGAATTATGTTCACTTTTGAAGGCCTGAGTCTTTACAGGGTTTTGTAGTGATCGATAAAATGTTAAACCACAACGGCAGCGGACTTTCGATCGTTCTTTGTCGTCTACATCGTTTTGGGCCTTTTTTCCTTCGCGTAAATCCAAGGGGTTACATGGAGAAGTAGTGAATCAAACGCGGTCCGTTGAACAGCGTTCGAAGTTTTCTTCGGCTTCTAAACTACATTCCAAGAAGGGTCCAACAGCACATTTGGATGAGGACTCGTGTCCCTCAGTCCGTCATGCGGCGGGGCCTCGTCGGAGGTTACTGCAGAGTACATGGAAGTGCAATCGCTAAGCGCTCGAGTCTTCTTTTCTTGCGTACAACGGCTTTCCGCTGATTGAACGGGGCTTGGCACACGACTAGTAGAAGAGATCGTTTTGTCTTCAGATTGGTGCGACTCAACATGCACAAAAACTTCTGGACGGGTACTGTTCTTCAAACGAACAACCGACGGCTGGCATGAGATATTCAGATATTCAGCAGGCTGACTTTAAAAATTGACCTCCCATTGGAGTCAAAGTACGCCGACTTACTGGTTGCTTGATGGCAGGTAAAAATCTAGAACGGTGCTTCTTCGACGGTAGCGAAGACGATTGAACTTTCTGCATGTAGCATCCACGTTCCAAATCTTTGGAATCGTAGGTAACAGAGCTTAAATCACATACCAACCTCGGCTCGTTGGGGCCAGCAGCGTTGAGATTGGAGGATGTGTATACTCCGAGGTCCGTACCCGCTTGAGTTCTTCGAGAATCGCCATGTGGTGATCCGAACTTCCAACCTCCGCGAGAGTTTAGACTGCTCATTAGCGAGTTGGTGTAGAGTTTGCATAGTGGAAAGTTGAAAATCAAGTGCCTACATACAGTGACAACAACAAAGTGTCAGATCAGTTGGCGATGATTCCGATGAACCTGAAGACAATATCTCACGTTCCAGTTGACTAGAATTATTTGAGGCGTTAGGAGTAGTTTGATAGGAGTGCTATGGAGCTTGTACTCACATCTACCAGGAAAAACACCACATCGAGTGTAGCCACAAGGGAAGTTATAAGACCAGTTTGTACGGTTACTAAGGGTGCAGAGTCGGGGGCAGGGTCTTGCTTTAGAAGGGGATCACAACTTGATGGAGTCGAGTGTCTTACTCCGAATAATCCTATCGACCATGAGGTCGGATGCAGGGTACCCAGTTTTATGCTTTTTCTTCAGAAACCCTTCGTCAGTTAAGAATGTTTGTGGGAGGTGGCGGGGTTTACCCTGAAGTTGCGGAAGCGAAGGAAATGATGGATATCAATGGCGGACAAAAGACAAGATGGACCACATACAGATGCCAAACGAGTATAGTTGTCACTAGAATGTCGGTGACACTTTCAGACACCAACCATAGGATAACAAAGCTCTACCGCAAGCAAGTCAATGATGTCATTCCTGGAGAAACAAACGCATTTTACCTTGAAGTCCTGAAAGTCGACAAAACGGGGCGTTCGACCCACTTCCCATGAAGTGATTATTCCACCGACTGAGCATGAGAATGTAAGAGGGGGAATCTGATGGAAAAAACAGACAGGTGGAGATGTGTAAACGTACGTGTGCCAGAAACACTTCCCATCGCCACTAAAAGGACGAGGGCCCAACTTTGTGTAAGAACGTGAATGCGCCATGCGAAGAACCCCTGAACCAAGCTTGCTATTATACCCTGAAGAGATTTGACAGTCACAATTCAGTCAAATAGGGGGAAGGTACAATGGGACTTGCGGTTAAGGCGGGGTCTGTTGCGAATACTTGAGGTGGGTTAGTCAGGGGTAAGCTCACAACAGATAAAATATTTCCACTGACGCCAATTGGCGGTGACCAATCGTGCACTGTCGCCTAAAAGAGGTCAGTGTGGGTGATGGAACAATCGAAAGGCAATGGTACCGAAATGTGTTATCAAGGACTGGTACAGATAGATAAAGTCGAAGACAGAGTTCGCGGTGTCCAATACAAGTAAGAAGACGACCTAGATCAGGAAAGGGACATGTCAGCGTAGGAAGCAAGCTTTGATGAACAAAAGACTGGTGCTGCGCACAAAGATCTTCATCCATGTTTTATCTCTAGATGGTAAGCTGGTTTAACGTCGCGTAAAACTTTCCTCAACAACATGAATAGGGTTCACCTCTTGTACGTCGTGAAATAGATATAAATCTGGGTCAGCATGACTCCATACAGCAGGATATTAAATGTGAATCCAATGAGCATGGGTCCATGGCTGAAGAAACAGGCATCAGAAAACATTCCAAGGGGTCAAGAGAAACGTACGCGATATCTGCGGGCCCTTTCATCGTAAAGTTTTAGACAGTAAACGGAGCGTTGTAGGCCTAGAGAAAAATTGGACCAAGGGTAGTTAATATGGATCCTTCATTATAAGGGATCTGGATGCTCAGTCTACATTGCATTGCATTGAATTGCAGGCGACGTTTGACCCGTTGTATGGGAGAACTCAGCCACACTTGCATTAATCATAGCGTTAATGAACGGATAGTGTGAAGAATTCTGCCTTCGCCCCCTTTCAAAGATGGACAAAAGTCTTTCAAACTCAACACATGCGGTGTGTGGTAGAAAGGGAAAAAAGAACTTCTTTCTTCTTGTGCATTTTGTATGACCGTGGCTCCAGAATACACATCATTTTGAGTTGCATTTGGCTTTTTCGCCTACAAAGTAGCGGCTCCACCTGGCAGAAACGTCGGTTTAGATGATTTTACTTGCAGAACAATGGCGGTAAGGTGGCTAGCAGCGGTGAAACAGCGGCGCATTTAGAGCATGAATGGATTGGGCTCGAAGGTGGCAAAGCTACGACAGCGTTATGGAAGGCCTCCATTTGGCATGAGACTGGACCAGAAGACTGAGCTGTCGCGATATTGATCCCATTCACATTAGTTGAAGTTCAAGAAATTTCTCTGCTTGTGTGGTTAGTGACTAGTTGACTGTCAACGCAATGGACAAGGGCCAAGGCTATTAGTAACAAACCACGACGTGTCACATTCGGCGCGTCGTCCACGTGCGCGCCAGTCACAAAATATTGACACGACATGTCACACGTCATCCTCAGTTTCAACGCCAACTGAAAATTCAGCCTTCAAGATTCGTATCCGGTGAAAAGGTTAGTAAATTCAAGCACAGAAATCGATTATCATAAACGTAGCAAAAAAAGTATCAGTTATGATTGACTCCATGAAATGAAAAAAAAAACAATGTAAGAAACAGGGAAAGATGAAAGTTGAGACCGATCAAAATGCAAAGCGAAGAAAAAAATTGAGTAGGAGCTTGTCAAGAAAAATAGAGCAATGAGAAATATGCAATGAAGATGAGCGATGATGGAAGTATGTATGAATGAGTGAATGATATGAAACCGCACAACAAGCGACGAAAGCTAACAATAACAAGAAGAACAGTGATAGGGAGAGGGCGAGAACAGATGATGGGGTCATGGACAGGGCTGAGACGGATGTCGCGTTGGGATGCTAGCCAGCACCTCAGACACATGCATTTCAACCAACGCTTTGACACGAGACTCGGCGACTTCGATGGTACCCCGTGGAAGTGGCGATGGGCATATCAGTACCCTTGAGTCCTTCACCATCTTTGAACGGTGGCTGAGATGATTAAAGAAGTCAGATTTCTCTGCAGGTGCATTGTTGGTCTCCTGCCACATCATAACACCTGCATGCGACAAGATATTATAGATAGCAGTGATGTGCTCAAACAGTGTCATGTTCTGCAACAGCACACGCACACACGCGACGACTTCACTTCTGTGCAAAAACTTATGCCGGAACAAATCTCCAACAAAGCTAGATAACATGAGCGCAGAAGCAGCGCGGCGTCTTATGTATGATGAAGGGTCCTTGACGTATACAAGAGCACGCTGGCCTTCATCCTACATGTAGTAAAAATACATCATCAAGAGTTAATCACGCCAAAAAAAAAACTGATTTGAACCAACTACGCACCTGATGCCAGACGGCAGCAAAGGTCCCAATCACTGCATCCTTCATGGCATTGCCAAACCTGCCACCATCTCCATTCCACGGCGCCAGATGAAAGGCATTGTAAACAGAAGACGCGAATAGCACAACTCTCTCGTCACATTCAGGCATACCATCAACCACACTCGCGAATTCAATATCCGTAGCCGCCCATACAAACGCTGCGGCTAGCTGTAGTAGCTCATCCCGCGTCCACTGTCCAATGGATTGCACCACATGTCTGGCGTAGAAGTGTTGACTAGAAGCGTTGGTAGCGAGATTCCCTCGACGGAATGCGTCCCACCACGCTGCTCGGCGATATCGGCAAGGTGGCATGGTCATCGGAGGTGTGGTCGGAGGCACAGGAGCTGGCTTCTTCTCCTTCTCTGAAGACTTGCTGTGCCTCTTTGCCACCTCCGCGTACCGCTCCACGGGCCTTGCTTTCCTTTTGTCAGGACTTGATGACCTCCAAGACTCCTTTGCGCTGTCTGAAAGGTATCCAAGGGCGTACCCTTTGAGCTGAGGGTCCAGCAAAGAGATCACGCCATGTGACAACCTTCTATGTTGGCTAAGAAGATCAGGCGGTTCGCCAAAGAAGTCATCACTACCAGGTGTAGTGGATGCGGTAAAAATGCTTTGTGTGTCGTCATCCCGCAAGGCTAGAAAACTAGCACTGCATAGGGTGGATGCGGGTGAAGGGTTGGTGCTTATGGACCCGATGGCGGATGGACTGTAGGCACGTTCCAGCGGGTCAACGACAGGCTGAGAACCAATAAGTTTGCTTTGTAAATGAGAGTAACGTCCATTGGGGTGAGTATGGGGAGACTTGGGCTGAGGCGTTTGTAGTGTTGGGAGTGATGTTCTCTCGAAGCAATCATCAAGGTCGGGGTAGTGCAAAATTTCAACAAAAACCATTGTCGAACAAAGATACAAGGAGTTGTGGGGAAGATTGAGTGGCAAGCGGGGGTAATTATATAACGATAAAGAACCCCAACGAAGACAGAGCTGGTGAAAGGAATTGCTTTGTCCTTGGATCACAGGTGTTATCGGCTAGAGTCCGCAAGGCAAAGAATTGATTAAACACACGTTTCAGAAGACAGGTTGGTGCTGAGAATTCACCACAAAATAGTACGTACCTGTGTCGTTTACAAAGGCTTTGGACTGATCGTTGGCTGTTGAAAGAGCGTACGACGTCACTTGGGAGGATAGAAAATAGTTGGTGGTTTGGGGTGATGGTGTAGGCAAAAGCAATATCTGAGCAGCTGTGCAACAACTACGCGCTTTTGCATTGAATAAAGGATGGGTAAACGTGATTGAATAGCTAGAACGCGCTCTGAACGAACTGAGCAACCTTCTCGCAAGTGGCCAAGATATTGAGCTGCTGATGACCCGTTAGACTTGGGTGGATGAATATAAGTGTTTTCCTGAGCACTTCTACGTGAAATCAACGTGAATTATTGTCAGGATGTCGAAAATCAAGATTGCTGTTGTGCGGGCGATGATACGTCGTATTGCGACTCTCAAAAGGGGGTTGTGCTGGATAACCACTTGACCAGTGACCGTTCCAGGTGCTAACGTGCTGCAACAATTACAGCGATTAGACTGATAATATCAATACTGACCATGTCAATGAGCAAATGAAAGAAGTTTGAAGAAAAAGTGTGGCGCACTGAAGTTGTCCCGTTCTCGATGAATGGAAAATTCTATGTCAAAAAGTTTTATCCAATCGAGTCAACAGTTATAAGAACCAAACACATTTAGCGAGATCCTTATCCCTTTGTCCAGATAATAGCTTTTGGTCAAAGAGTCCACCTGGCAAGTACTGGAGTGTTGAAGAACGTTTCCGGACGTTTGGTCCTCGAGGCAACGCGTTGGCACTGGTTTCGTAATCAGGGAGGGAAAGGAATTGACCAGTTCAAGCATGCCTCGCCACTCAACGTCAACTATCATCCTGCATAAATTCATGAAAATTACTTTAAATTGCCATTTATTTATGTTTTATGGATGGGGGATATGGGAAAGCACAAAGGTTCAATCAAAAATATGCCTCCGAAACAAATGTCAGGATTTTGCACCGTGTCACGAGATTTAGAATCTGACACGCCGAACAGGCCGCACGGCCCACAAATAGCGTTAGGGGTTATGATTTTCTGTCCGAATCGGAGTCAGGCTGTATATTCTTAGTGATTAGCGCCTAAACCCAGATGTAGTCATGTATACCTTGTACAACAATGATACGGCTATTTGGGTGAAGATACGCTGAGATCGCTCGTTTCCAATGACTATCAGAGTTCAATCATTGTGGTCAGTATTATACTACTATCGTGACGCTCTTTGGCTTTCGGCATTTTGTTCAGACCTTGACTCCCACACGGTCAAATTTTCTTAAAACCTGGTGTTTCAGCAGTGGGGCGTGCATACTTCTCGATTTGCAGGCAATAAACCGGATACAGAGAACCGGTATTACCTCTCACGGTCGCGCTGTCAGGTCAAGGTAGTTGGAAGTATTTGTTCTGAATACGTTTGACAGCCAAGAATGACCCACATCCTCCATCAAGGCGTATAATATCTGCGAGCACTATTCAGGCCTTGTTTCTTGAGAGCTCTCCGTTTTACTGACATAATTTGCGTTCCCACAGGAAAACTCGCACTGACTAGAACGTTAATCGGACTGTAGTCTGGTAACCTGTCAAAGACATACGCTGCTGCGGATTTTAGGTCCGCCTGCCTCTTAAAAGCAAAAACTGAGTTTTGGGAATAAACGGACCAGTATTTAAGAGCAACTTGAAACCAACCTGACTTGAACCTGACATGATCCAGTCAATGAATGCGCCTTGGCTTTCCATAATGCTGCGGACGGTACACAACATCTGTTAGTTGGCTTATTCTTCATCTTCACATTGGGTCCATGAAACTATGGGTAATTACGCGGAAATTTTTCTGTCTGGAGTCAGCTTTATTGTTTTTTTTTTAAAAAAAAAATCGACAAATGCATGGAGGGACCTAGGGTACCAGTGATGGGAAATTCAGTGTAAGTTTCCTTACGGGATACTTTCTTATATACTTGCCAACCTTTCCACGACTCGAAATGGCTGTGGGGCTTGTCCAAGGCGCTCATTTTAGATGACGTTTATTTTTGCAAATTGAAATTCGAATTTCATTCGAATTTTTAGTGTTCGAAGGATGATACTTTCCCTGTTTGGCCGTGTTTGTACACTTTTCATTCTGTGCTAAGCGCCCTGTGCAACGCAGCGCCATCCTGACCGCCTAGCCCGCGTTCTCATAATAGGCGATCGAATATAATGAATTATGAACCAACGGACGTCCTTTACCGCTAAAATTTGAGAATATAACTCTACATGTCCGCGTCCCTGACAGCAAGGCTCCTAGTTTCAAGGTCATCTGGAAAATTGTGGTAGCGCAATTCGTTACAATAATAATTTTTGTGCTCAAAAAAGTACCTAGGCTTGTCAACGGCTCAACCATACAATACCCATATGGATAAAGCGCAGCACCGCAGCAGGAGCATCCCCATATCGTTCTGCATCACCCCGTAGATACCATTTACTGATGATTCGCACTGAAATATTCCGTCTTGGCAGTCACCCTAACGAGAAGCGTCCTTGGCCACCGAAAGGTATATATAATGCTTGCAAGTATCCACATCAATTCATCCAACTCACTTTCAATCCCTTTGAAAAGTGCCCCATTTTGAACAGAACGCACCGAAAATTCCAACAGCGACTATGTTTAACATTCGGGGTGTCCTTCTTTCGTTTTTACTTCTTCTCTCGTGTCCGTTGACGGTTTTGTCCGCAACTCAGCTGACGGTCATAAATAAGTGCCCTCAAGCCATGACGTTGTTCATCACCAACAACGCTGTAGCCACTATACCTGCTGGAGGTGTTCTTAACCATACTGCGCCAGACGGCAACTTCAATGTGGGAACCGACAGCGGTGCCCCTCCCGGTACGACGGGCAATGTTGGCCAGATCGTTGCTGGCATCTTATCGGTGAGTATTTTAAAATTTGCCAGTCAATTGTCCATATCATAATCTGCTACGTGTTCAACCTTAGGGCACATACGATGGCCACTACCTCTTCGAGAAAACCCCTGCTCCATTCTACACTGGAATCAAGGTTACTCCCAAATCACCCGTTGTAGGTTGCATTTATTATGATAGTCATATATTCTATGCTCACCATCGTTATTATATACTATGTCTAGAACGGGCAGTTCTGCAAACCCGCGATCTGTAACGCTCAAGTTTGTGATTCGACCTACGAAAGCCAACCAATGAGGCTCTCCCCAACGGCCCCTGATGCACCAACTCCTCCTTTGGAATTGTGCCCCGGCACCCCTGGATACAACATCGAGTAGGCACCTTACTAAATACCTTTACAATTTCTTTCATTTGACATACAACTTTTAGGTTCTGCCCAGGAGGACAATTCCTCAACCCCAATGCCGGTGTCCCCATCAACCCCAATGGCAACAAGAGCAAATGTCTTGACGTTCGTGGTGCCGTTTTCCAGAATGGAACTCCCGTCCAGATGTAAGTTTGTCATCAGATAAGTATGTTGTGGGCGGAATTGAGCCTCACATGTTAACAGCTACGATTGCAACGGCACCAATGCTCAGAAATGGGTCCTTAAGCGCGGTATTGGAGCCATTCAGCTTGCTGGTACCAACTTCTGCTTGGATTCGTCGACGAGTCAGTACCTTGAAATACGACATGGCTTGAAACTTACTTATACCTAAATGTTCTTTCTAGACGCCGCAAACCACAACAAGATGAAGATTTGGCAATGCTACCCAGGCATCCCAGCTCAAACCTGGTCGTATGAGCGCTTCATGAACAGAGTTAAGCGCGTAGGGTCTGGTGCGTTATCACTTTATTGTCTGCTCATTACTCTGGACCTTTGGCTGAATGTTTTGAATGGTAGAACAATGCCTTGACTTGCCAAACGGTGGCTTGTGGAACACCAACGTCGTCGAGACTTACCAATGCTATGGATTCAACACCAACCAAATGTGGACCGTCACCTAGAGCGTTCAAAGGGCGATCAAGTCATCATTGGTAAACGGGGTAACAAGTAGCAGGTGTTTCGAACTCGGACGCACTTCTTCGTGTCGGACACTTATAATTAATACTTCTATAAAATTAGCCATATCCAATGAAATATATACCTCTTACTGTGCCAGCAGTTCGGCGCAGTAAAACGTGAACGAGTGACCACGCGCAAGTAAATGAAGCTTTTGCTTTGCAGGTTTCGAGGATTTAAGCGCTTTGTTGGAAGGGCTCTATTCCAAGAAGATCTTCGTCATTGTAAATATACACACGTAGCTCCGACTCGGAGCCAGATTCAACTTGAAATATTAATGAGTAGTTGATATATTCAAGTTTGCTCACAAATCACGGGCTAGCTTTTGCACGAAAACCCAATTTCAAGTTATACATCGATATTTTTCCGACGATCACTTGTTGCCCAAACAGTAGTTAGCAGGTCAGGAGGTTTGAAAGCCACCATGTAATACCGAAAGACCTTTATATTGGATGAACTTATACCACAAAACAATGCTGGTAGAACAGATGGGTGTCCCGAAGTGAGTTTTGTTTGTCTGTGCTTGCGGGTGTAGATCAACGAAGATAGTTTGGTTATGTTTGTGCACACCTCCTTCGTTGCTAAGCGCCCTCAAGTCAACACTCTTGTTGTAAAGAACGGGATTGGAGCCCATTGAAGCACTTCACTAACCGCCAACAAAGGCGCCTACCTACCTTGATATTTCTTTTCTTTTATTTGTGTGTTAGCCTACAAGATTCATCAAACCGGACCTTCTGTGGATTCAGGCCTCTTGGCATTTGCCTTGGTCCAATACCCAGGCTTGTCGATTCTCCGCCGAATCAACGAAGTCGCAGCTCCGCAGCAGATGTACCAGTTATTTACAGCTTGACTCTACTTATTCCCTCACGACGGCTCCCTTGAGCAAAAGTTCCGACTTGGCTGTTGGGAAGATATATAACTCTGCAAATGGCCAGACTTTCCCATTGTCATTATTGCTCTCCGCTCCTTTAGACTTCTCGTATCATCAGAATCTCACCAAAGACCATGTTTAACACTCGGGGAACTCTGTTTTCGTTTCTGCTGCTTCTCTCATGTCCGTTAGCGGTTCTTTGTGGTCCTCAGCTGACTGTTAGAAATAAATGTCCCCAGGCTATGACTTTGTTCATAAGCAATAACGCTGTTGCGACTATCCCTGCTGGAGGTGTTCTCAATCATACTGCTCCTGACAGCAACTTCTATGTGGGAACAGACAGTGGCGCACCAGCCGGTACGACGGGGACTGTTGGGCAGATTGTTGCTGGATTTTTAACAGTGAGTATTAAAGATTACCTGTTACATTAAAGTTTCCATGCGATAACGACTCAATGCCATTTTTTCGGACTCAGTACAATGGCTATTACCTCTTCGAAAAAACACCTGCTCCGTTTTACACTGGGATCAAGGTTGCTCCCAAGTCACCAGTTGTATGTGCGTTCGTTGCGGAGTCGCTGATGCCGTGACGTTGACGACGACTTCTCGTCTCTGCACTATATGTTCAGAATGGCCAATTCTGTAAACCCTCTATCTGCAACGCCCAAGTTTGTGATTCTACCTACGAAGGCGAACCACGAAGGCTATCCCCAGTTGCCCCAGATGCACCGACTCCCCCGTTGGAATTGTGCCACAACAACCCAGGATACGACATCGAGTAAGCACCTCGATATCTATAACAATTCTCCGTTGACATACAATAACTAGATTCTGCCCCGGGGGTCAATTTCTCGACCCCAATGCTGGTGTTCCTATTAATCCTAATGGCAATAAGAGCAAATGCCTTGACGTCCGTGGTGCCGTTTTCCAGAACGGGACCCCTGTCCAAATGTACGTTCGCAATTGTGATGATAATATTGAACGCTCAGCTGACCACTTTGCGTTACCCAGCTACGATTGTAATGGGACTAATGCTCAGAAGTGGCTGATCAAACGCGGCATCGGCGCTATTCAGGTTGCTGGAACTAACTTCTGCTTGGATTCGTCGACGGGTTGAGTATCTTGAAATATGTCATGGCTTCGACATGTTACTCATGCCAGAGTATTTCCCGCTTTCTATTTTAGATGCTGTAAACCACAACAAGATGAAGATTTGGCAGTGTTACCCAGGTATCCCAGCTCAGACCTGGTCATTCGAGCGCTTCATGAGCAAAATCAAGCGCGTGGGGTCTGGTGCGTTATATTATATCGTCTCTCTTCTTCATCTGGACGTTTGACTAACTGGTTTAAATAACAGAGAACCAATGCCTTGATCTGCCAAATGGTGGCCTGTGGAATACCAACGTTGTCGAGACCTACCAATGCTATGCGTTCAACACCAACCAGATGTGGACTGTCACCTAGGGCACTAAACCTTGGGACAAATTTAATGGACGACTGGTGTCTACACCTATTTCGAAGGACATTTTTAAGTGTTTCCTGTTAAATTGCTTATTTTGATAAAAATGATCATTGTTGAACGTTGAGCGCTAAACAGCCTCTTATCACTCTTTTGCCATACCTATCATTAAACATTTCCTAATACCCGAGCAGCATGCCCAGTTGAAAGGTCGCATTTCTCATATTTCATTGTATCAAGGCTCAAGTCGAACATATTTTGGCCTATGGCGACGTACATGTACGATTCCTCAAATCGGACTCAGATCATCACCATGTCCCAGGCATGTCAATGGTTGGCTTCCAATCAAATCCATCACAGCTCCGCAGCAATCCCTAACGTCCCTGACAATACATACTTACCCTACTACCCATGGCCACACATCGGATCCATTCTGCCCGTGCATGCTCTGTTCCACAAAACACTTCTTGGATCTTCGCCTTCGGGAATGTCGTGAACCTATATCACTTTGCAAATGTTTGGACTTTGCGCGATTGTTACTTTCCTCGGGAGACAGCGACGCACTCACTGCCTTTGACTTGAACTATGTCTACTGGGCGGGCCCGTGTACTTGTTTCGTTCTTGCTTCTCTCATATCCCCTGTATGTCTTGTGTGGTCCTCAGCTCACCATAACGAACAGGTGCCCTCGCGACCTGACCTTCTTTATCAACGAAAGCCTAGTAGCGACCATTCCTGCTGGGGGCGCTTTTAACTACCCTGGCCCAGATAACAGTTTTGTTGTAGGAACAGACCTCAATGGTTCACCACCTGGAACCACTGGAACCGTCGGTCAAATTGACGCAGGGTTTTTATCAGTAAGTTACCTGTGCCATTACAGCTTGAACATCATAACGAAGTGTCATAATTGTTTCGGCTTCAGTACAATGGCTATTACCTTTTCGAGAGGAGGCCACCCCCATTCTACACTGGGATCAAGGTGACGCCCAAGTCTCCCATTGTAAGTATATCCTTGATAAAATAATTACGTGTCCTAGATGAGCAATTCCTAATGGTTCCCATTTAAAATGTTCACTGGCAGAGTGGAGAGTTTTGCAAGCCTGCTGTTTGCAACGGCCAAGTTTGCGCTTCCACATACAAAGGCGTACCGCGAAAGTTGGCCCCACAAGCCCCAGACCAACCAGCTCCACCTTTAGAATTGTGCCACAATAACCCTGGATACGACGTTGTGTAAGTGTTCCGGTTTCTGTGTATAAAATTTCTCTATTTAAGACGCAACGTTTAGATTCTGCCCCGGAGGCCAATTCCTGGACCCAAATGCTGTTCTGAGCTGTCAAAATAATTCTGGGAACCAGGAAAGAGTACAAGAAGAGTGCCCAAGGATACGAATGGCATGATTGACCTGACCAAATGTGCCCCTGACACAGAAAATAAAATACTTCCAAGATCTCGAGTAAAACAAACGCGCAACAAGAAGATCGACATCATCACTCGTGGCTCGGTGATCATTATTCAAATTTAAGTAATTACAGCAACGCTCTAGTTTACATACCATCTCCTTTCTACGTACTCGTAGAATTAACATTGGCCTCATAATGGTCGAACCTCGACGTCAAACCGGCGTTCAAGCACCGTTCGAAACTCAAAATGGTTTCATGGATCTCCTTTACGCGTTTCTCCATCAACCTGTACTGTTCGAGCATGTCACTCTTCACCAGTATATGCAGTTCGAGGCATGCTGATAGCTCGGTTGACACCCACTCCATCTCGCCACGCGCATGATTGTACATCCCGGAAAGCACCTGCAAGTCCGTACTACTATCCAGTTTCGAACTTGAAGCGCGATCCAGCATTTTATTCCATTCTCGTGGAATGAAGCCACCGACACCCACGCCCTCGATGAGACACCCAAGCGCCTCCACGCGAGCGAGATTAATCGAGGCTTTGTCGTTGAGCAGGATTTTCAAACAGACCCGTATATGCTCTTGCGGTAAAACACCATACCGGCTAAGAGACGCGATACATCGACATATGTCAAACCCGACCTCACTCGAGGTCGGTTGCTGGCAGTCGCTGTGATCAGTCGAATTCGGGCCCCAGTGTCGGTGAAATTCGTGCACAAGTGCATCACACAGTCTCCAACCGAAGTCCACGGCAACCTTCTCTCCAAGCGCGGGTGTTCTAACCATGGCGCCAAGAATAAAGCTCGTCAACTCTCCAAACCGACATTCCATTTGATCCTCGATTGATGCCTGCTTGGAAGTGTCGACGTTGGACGCGAGCGGCGTATCATGAGGTGTATAGGATTCCTCTTTGACGTGAGTACTGACCCGAGTCGAAGCAGTGACGAGTGCTTGAACAAGGGCGAATACATCCTGTGGAGCGGCTGAGAAATTACAGGAATAGTTCAAAGCGTCTATTATCTTTTGCGCAGCCTCCTCTAGTTGTGATGAGGGTGTTGTTGGGTTGATATGTGTTTCGAGTAGGTCCAAATATAGCGGCGGTAAGTATTCTTGTCCTTTGGCTCGATCAAGGAAGGGTGTCGGACAGAAACCTACATCTTGAGCGGGCCACAAGGGGTGGCGCAAAAGATTGGGAGGTCGGAGTCCAGGCGGAAACAGGGGGATTTCGAATCGTTCGACAAGGTGGGATCCCGACTTTTGCGCGTTGGCGTTGACGTCGAATTGGAATGGTACTGACATTTCATTGCCTTGCTCCTGTTCTACTAGCGCTGTTTCAATGATATGTGATGATGAGCGGATCCATGTATCCGACGCCGAAGTGGTGGCTTGTTCTGATGTATCAGATTTCCAGTTGAGGCTCCGACTCGGGCCAATTGGAAGGTTTACCGCTGACTGTGGAGGCTCGATGTCGCTGTAGTCACTGTTCGTAGACCAATGTTGGGTACTTATTGATGAACGACGGCTAGAGGCATACGTGACCTCAGATCCTCTTCGACTGAGGGCAGGTATGAAGACAGAAGCTGAAGGGTTGAGCTTCGGTTTAAAAAGCCGTTTTTCAGGACTGAACGTTGGCACTTCCTTCCAATCCGGGGCATCCTCGTTTTTAACTTCTTCTGCTAACTCCAGTAATAAAGCCGCGAAAGCACGACTTACTGAAGCCGGTGTTGGGAGAGTATTGAGCGCTAATTGCGGTGATGGGGGGTTCAGGAAGGTCTTTGCAGATTCCTTGACGTCGTGGTCCTTTGTTTCAATATGCCCCAAATCAGTAGCAACTGGAACACATTCTTTGGTGGCAATTGGTGATAAACATCGGGCCTTGGAGGTGCGTTTTGCAGATTCGAGGAGATCTTTGAGCTTCAACAGACGGGACATTGGCCCCGTGATAGGCTCATCGTTAACAAGGGTGTCTGGGGAGGATGACAAGGAGACATCGATGGTGTCTGTTGAGTCTGGAGTCCATGACGCAAACTCTGGTCTTCGACTTAGGGGAACTGATGCTGCGTTGAGTTCTAGCCCTGGCTGGCTCCTGCTGGTACCCCATACTGGGCATGGCTCCAGAATCGGTGTCATACTGTATAAATCTTGGTTAGAATAAGGGAAAGTGAGGTATTTGTTGTGCGGTCAACGCTGGAATATTAGAAAATAAGGAGTGGTTGGGTGTAAGTTTGGGGGGTTTGAAGTGGTGAAAACCATGCTTTTATATTACGAACAGCAATTCCCTTGTAGTATAGCAGTAGATGAACAAAAAGATCAGTAATAATTAGGCCTTCACTGCCAACTGAAAGGTTTATTGTATTTTGAATACAAAGCGGTAACATAATAATAACAATGTCAGATATTTTGCACAGCCACATGATATCTGGTAAGTTCCGAAAGTCATGACGAGTTTTTGGGGCGGACTCGGCTTTTAAAACAGAACAGCTCTCTCAAATGAACGGTCAAGGTCAAGGTTGAGTATGAACAGCGTCTACTTTCCAGCTCATGTCGTCGTAATCATCAGGCGTCTAGTGAACGTCGTCTCAACGCTTTCAATCTCAAACCAGTACATTCTTCACCGCCAAGCACAACAGGCACAACATAATACCTCTGATCAGGCCACAGCTCAAGGGCATGATACGTCGTCGACATCATCGAGGAAGCAGTCGCTTTCTGACTTCAATAGCTCAGAGTGGCCATGGAGATATCTCAAGAATAATTGGGATAGGGTCATCCTTGCCACAGACAAACTGGATGCCCTCAGGGACATACGTAGATCCCCAGATGAGACAAAGTCTTCATCAGTCGTCAAGAGTATGTTCTATATTATAATTATCAGCCCTTTTATTGACCTATTTACTTAGCAACCTTGAATTTACCAAACTGGCTTCCAGGGAATTGGTCGTGGCCCAATATGTTCTCTTCATTTCAACCTGATTTTAATATGCCAACCCCAGAGGATAATCCACCACCACCTATGCCACCCAAACGACCACGACGCGATGAAACTCGCAAGCGTTCTCGGAAGCCTCTCCTCGAGGATCCTTGGGAATCACCCAAATACCAGCAGGATGTAAAGCCATTGGAACCAGACCCGATACATCAGTTGTTACTGAACCCCACACTCTTTGACCCCATCCGAACCCCTCGATACCCAATTGTCCTGTGCCACGGTAAGATGAGCCTCTTTCATCCCCCATATGTCTATTTTCGCTACCCCAAACTGAACACGTATCATATCTTCATTCTAGGTCTGTATGGATTCGATGCACGTGGACCCGCTTCTTTCCCCAGTATGCGAATGCATTATTGGTCCAATGTACTCCGAGTGCTACGAGGCAAAGTTGGAGCAGAAGTCATTGTAACATCTGTACCTGGGTGCGTCATTTTCTGTGCCAGCGAACGGAAGGTTAATCTTAGCACAACAGCACTGGCTCCATCACATCGAGAGCCAACAAACTTGACGAACAACTCCAGCTTCGTGCTCGTGGAAGAGGGATTAACTTTCTTGCTCATTCCATGGGTGGTCTTGATTGTCGGCATCTCATATCTCATATTCGACCGGCGGAATACGCCCCACTGTCATTAACCAGCATCTGTACCCCGCACCGCGGAAGCCCCTTTATGGACTGGTGTTCCGTAAGTCCAGCATTTCCCCGCAATTTCGGAGCATGAAAGGAACATTGCTAATTATGTCACTCGCTTCCTTTCATTTTTGCAGAGTAACATTGGCATCGGCAAATTGCGAGAACAAGAGAAAGAGTTGACTGAAGAGTTGCGACGAAGTCGTCGACGCACCAATGGACGATTGGTTTCTGCTATCTCTGATGAAGACGATTATCTCTACTCGCCCTCTGAGTTGGAGCAACAATCGACTCCAGCAGGGCGAACTGCCAAATCGGAATCATCAGCTTTCTCATTGTCTTTATCCTCGCTTCCGTCATCATTCACTACATTATTGTTATCTATTGTCGACTCGCCTGCATATGCCAACCTAACGTCTCACTACCTCAACAATGTTTTTAATCCGGCCACCCCCGATGACCCTCGCGTAAAGTACTGGAGTGTCGCTAGCCGAGTCAGCAGGGAACAAGTCAGCATTTGGCACCCTTTCTGGCTCCCCAAGATGGTTTTGGACGGTGTTGAGGAAGCAGAGAGAGAGAAGAGGCGGAAAGAGTGGGTAAAAAAGACAGGGAGGGTGAATAATGGCGATAAGGATCGATGGGTGGGAGAGGAGACGCCGATGTGGGCTAATGAGAGAGAATGGGGAAATGATGGGCTTGTTACGGTTCAGAGCGCGAAGTGGGGAGAGTTCCTCGGGATTATGGAGGGCTGTGACCGTAAGTTTTGACTATGGCCATGTTGAGTACCTGTCTGATCTTTTGTTTTATTTGATGTTCAGATTGGGAGATGCGTGGTGCAAGAGGGATAGAGTTTGGTGTTGATCTTCCTGCGATTCCTGCGATAGGACTCGGAACACCATATGCAGAGCCATCGTCCAATCCGAGGTCTCAGACTACAACGACGGGTGGTGATGGATGGGGATTTGGAGATTGGACCAAGTTTGTTGGGGCATGGAGGAAGAGCAAGAAGGATGAAAATGACCGTGCTGGTTCAGTGCATAAGCACCATAATCATGATCAAGAAGTCCAAAAGATCCACGAGGAACTTATGAGCAATGCGCCTGCCAAGCTGTCTTCAACGCCAGATACCTATGTGGCACCTTCGGTACCGGAATCGTCGAGCCCCGTTGTTGAGGCAGCGAACATACCCTCATCCTCCACCGTGTCTTCAGTCACAGCTTCAAACGATACCACATCCTCATCAAATATGCCTCAGAAGTCAGTGAAGGAACAAGAAGCAGACGACCTGCTGCGTGCATCTACGGAGAAACTCTCAGTTGTGTTTGACTGGCTCATCGACATCGTCCCCTCTCCTAGTCTTATCAACAACAACACTAAAGACAGGGGCAAGCAGAAGGAGGTTGAGATGATGAAAGCAATTTCCAAGGCTGCTGTGGAGCGCACGGCTGGCGGAGGGGCATATATCTCTTCAAGTGCTACTCCAGCTACTTCATCTTCCGCAATGGAGACATCTGCGCCCCCGCCTTCGTCCCCAGCTTCTCCGATGAAGCGGCGTATGGATAGGGAAGATCGCGGGAGGCGGAAGAATGAACTTGGTGATCGTGCTGATCTGGAGCGATTTTATGTTGCTCTTGCCAGGAAGATGTATGACGCTGGGTTGTGAGCATGGTTGTCGAGTACGATTGTGCTTGAGCGCCATCTCGAGAGTTTGGTGTGCCTCGTGTAATGTATTTTTGTATCAAGTGCAGGTGGCGCGCGATTTAGCGGGTTGGATGATGCTTTGTATTTAGTATTCAATAGTTGGAGGTAGTAATAGTAAACGTCAAGTCATGCAAGCCTTCGGGTTCACGATTTTGGTTTTGACTTTGGGATTATTGACTGGATGGAAGGAAGTGCTCGATCAGTATTAGTTATCTCGGACGTTGCGCTTTACTTTTGTTCATCTTTTGCATTGTGCCTAGTTACATCTTTTTTTTTCTTGTATTTTTAGGTTTTGAATTGCATTGCATTGTTTTGGGATTTGACGATGACATGTCCATGGCATTGCTTCCGGTTTTATTGCTTGTGTTGTTTGATGCTTGTCTTTTGACAGGTTTATTGCCTCTGAGAATGGTTGAGGGCTGTAGCCTTGGCTTTGACGGTTTTTTCGCTCGAAATATTGGGGCCGTTGTGCTATACTAGGATTGAGGCACGGCTGTACTATGGATGGCTGTTATATTTAAGGACGATGGCACAGTTATGACATTGACATGCTGGTCTTTGCCAACTACGGTTATCTGAAGGAACCTGTCGTAGAGGGTCGCCATTTCGTACAAGGGACGGCCTAGTGTCATATGCATCAGGAAAATGACCATTTGGTCTTTGGTGTCTTCGTCTTT
>NHTK01005827.1:0-19716 GCA_002938355.1 Panaeolus cyanescens | reverse complement strand
GACGCAATTGTGATCGGTCGGAATCCCAACTCCCGCAAGCACTGGCAAACTTGAGGGGAATGCTGGACGAGGCACCTCGGAAGAGTCCGAGTGGCTGTGATACAATCACGTGACACAGCGCGTTGTGCATTATGATTGAACCCCTATCGTGAGCTCGCGCACCGCTTTGTGCTCAGCTTGTCCCTTTGTGCAAAAGTATAGGTGGGCACTCAAGCGCTCAATATTCAATATTAAATTCTTACAATCGAATTTTATATCTCCCGTTGCTCTGCATCTCAACCAAAATAGTTATGCTCGCGTTGTTAGGTGGAGGATTGCCCAATCCCGGGCCCATTGGCAAAGCTAACTGAGTAACCCCATATTAGGCACTGACCAGCCCTTTGGCAACTAGCCCTAGTCAACCGGTACTATTCAACGGGCATGGGGTATAGAGAACAACGTATATTACCTTTCATAGAGACCCAGACCTTTATTCACAAAGAACTAAGGCAAAAAGTCCATTCTGATGGACAGGAGGGACCTTGCCACGTCGATATCTGCATGGCGCGATTTAAAGGATTCCGATTATGATGAGCTGAGCGAATACCTCTCAGGGAATTCAAGCTCGCACGGCCATCCGCATCAACCTGGTCTGAATCATAACATTCAGCCATACATCGGCCCCTTGCTGTTGTTCCACGACAGCCAGTCACCAGTCACGTCAACTCTCATACTGGTGAGACTATGAACACTGTCTCATTGACGGGTTCATCTTCGAATCAGCCTACGCAAATCCTTGCAAATGCAAATGGACATCCGACGGTAATGAATCTTTATTTCGCGGAAGGAGCACAGGTTCACTTTCATATCCATAGATAAGCCTATAGCTAGAAATCTGATGGATACAAGACGGTGTAATTGGACATGCCCTGCGATTTGACGTTATAATTTCACGTCACTTATTATCTCTACTTTCCCATTACCTACATTGGATCACAATGGCTGTCGCTCCCCCTCACACTCGTTCTCGCTAGTCTTCAAGCTGTACTACATCGATATCCACCCTCGTTTTACCTTTTTCTTACTTACTTATGTACCATATATCTCAGCAGTATGAAAAATACCAGTGTTAATCGTTTCTTCTAAAAATATGGATTTGGAATTTCTTACTTGCTTCTGACTGTAAGTATGATACCATGTTATCCTGATTGTAACCAAGAAGTTATGTCGTGTCCGATCACGTCGGCGATGTAAGTACCCTCGAAGACTCGAACGCCATGTTAAATCCCTCGCTCCTGCGACCCGTCTCAATGGCAGTGCAAATCCTAATACCATCATCCTTGTCTGGGTTTGAAGCAATATAATATAAAGTCCGTCACAATTTCTTCCCAACTCACCACTCCTCTTCCTCCCATCCGACAATGGCCTCTAATCCTGATGCAGAACGGGGGGAAGGGGCGCAACAGCCCACGTCACCACCGGTAAAGACATTTGGTGACATGATCATTCTTATGTGCACGCAATTAGCAGTTTCACTCATCTGCGGAAGGTACTTTAGTCGTTGGAATTACCCTCCTTGATGAAGCCTGTTCTGACCGAATTCAAAGCCTGGTGGTAGGCGTAACAGCATCGTGTGGCATCATATCAGAGTGCGTACCTTCGAATATCATTGGACATTTCAATGCTGTAACCATTGGGACAACGGATACTGACTTAAAGCTCCATTTCACAGAGTCACAGGATATGCAATTTTACGCGCTGCGAAGGTGGATGGATTTCTAGCTTCCACTTCAAGTGTGGTCGAAATTGGATGGAGGGGTGGCATTTTGGCATTCATCATCGCGCTATCTGTAACCGGATGTGTTTTCGCTTTCAAGCCTGTACAGTCGCATCCGCTGCTCGCACTACCATTCATGACTGTCGGAGGGGTCATAACAGGAGCTCTTGGATATTTAAATGTGAGTCGTATATTCACCTTTAGGCAGTTGGCGGCAGAAGGGATCACCTCGATACGTGCCATTCAGGCGGGAGCACTGGGAAGCGCTGTTGTGGGCGGAGCTGTGCTGGCTATACCTGAAGCTTTTTTGGTCCTACGATCGGGTTACTTTTCAAGACGACGAAGTGATGAACAACAAGGGGGTGGTATTGATATGACACTCTCAGTACCACGCCCTGTTACATAAATAATAGTACATCGGGATGTCCCTTTAGTTTGCGTATAGTTCTACAGATCTTGAATAGAAGTAGGGAACTTGAATGTGTCTCGAGGGTCGTACATGGTTTTGAGCAGTTCGAGGCGTGGGTAGTGAGAATCGTAGTATCGACGTTGCCCTGAAAAATGAAGGATTTCATTCAGTACATGTTCATATACCCTTGATGTTGGAACTTACAATCTACTAGCCTATCGTCGACGTAGTTCGCATAGGCACCATAATCCCAATTCTTGGGACTGTTTTGAATAATGAGGTCCACCATGCCTGTTTATTTCATTCGTACCCATCAATTCCATGCCGTGAACAAACGAATGATGAAGGATAGGACTTACCGTCAAGCAGCGTGAATCCATCATCTGGGAACGGAGGAAGACCTCCAGGAGCGGAGGTATAGAACTGCATTGTGAATAACGTATCACGTCTCCCGAATGAGGTAGCGTCCGTTGGAACGGCGTTGATGGCGCTGTTACGACCCCCGTACAATTCGACGTCCACGAACCAAGTCTAAAGTTCACGCAAGAAGCAATACTGAGTTGAAGATCGACGAATGAAACACTGTAACATACCGTGCTCGCATTGAACCCTTCATTTCCTAGATATTGAGTCCACATCTCCACTGCTTGCTGTGTCAACGGGCTTCGCTCGGGCACCATCAAACTCTTTGCGTAGAAGGTGTTTGGAGTCTCAGGTGCGACTGTCGTGTTCAACCTTCCCGCACCTCCAAAATAAGTAACACTGTCAATGTAACTCCTCGGAATGACAGTGATAGTCGTTGGTTTGGGTAACGTCTGCAACAATGGGTTCAACGCAGCATCGAGCGAGCCATTGACGTTGGGCGTATAGTACCCGCCTTGAACGCGGAAAAATACTCGGCCAGGTGCTGACCCTTTGCTCATTACCAGTTCTAGTCCGAGTTCTGGAGGGATGTCGAAGGTTTGGGAGTAATTCTGGAACGAGAGGATGGCAGCAGCGGCGTCGGAGGTGGCTAGGTCCCAGCTATACCGAATGGTTGTAACCTGTGAAGGAGCCGCGAGCGTTTTGGCAGTGATGGATGTGACGATTCCGAATGAACTCGAAGAGCCACGAAGTGCCTGTTGTCGAGAGAGATGTTGTCAGATGTCATTTCATAGTCTCAAAAATAAAGATCACACATACCCAGAAAAGATCAGGATGGCTCTTTTCTGACGCTGTTACTATCTCTCCGCTGGCGAGAACAACTTCGAGGGACTCGATGGTGTCGAGTGTAAGACCCCATGCTCGTGAAGATAACCCGAAACCACCATGACCTAATTCGTTACGATTTAGTTGCAAGATCCATAGATCATAAGGTCAACGTACCAGCATGACCACCTATACCGACATACGGACAGGTCCCATGTGGCATTGCTCTTCCATTCGCGTTCAAAGCTAAAGCGAGGTTGCCCAATGTATTGCCCGTGCCAATTGTAGCAAGGTTCGTGTCCGAGTTGAATTGGACCGTATTGAGGAGACTCAAGTCTACGACAATAGCGCCATCCTTTCCACCTAGCGCGTTGGCTATATAGCTGTGCTGTGTCGCAAATAGCGAGAGGAAGAGTGAGCCTGGACGCTAGACGAGATTTAGTTACTTACCCCACCACTCCGTGCTGAGACTGAGGTTTTGTATTCCGCGCTGATTTTTAATATCTCTGAGATGTCTTGAGCGTTGCGAGGGTAGGTAACTGCAGCAGGCTTCCACGAGAATCTAAGGTTGACTTCCCATTTTTTTCGTCAATAACGACCCAAAATGCACTAGAAGTTGATTAAAGGACGTACATGGTGCGCTGGCATTGGCATATCCATTGTCAGTGGGAGAAATTACTTGAAAGCCTTTCTCTTTGAGTGTAGAAATGATGTCTCCATGAACTGGACTCGCAAAGATGATGGATGCAAGGAACGTCGCGCAGACGACTTTTAGCAAGCTCAACCCGACTGTCATTCTGCAACGATGTGAGGGAAAGAAGACAATGACAATCACGACTCCATACCTTTTTATTTCTGAAATCTGCAGGCTTTACTCTTTTCCTGAATTCCTATGTCATGGAGTGATGAGCATGCGGTGGGCTTCAAAAATAGGATCTGTCATCCTGTAGCCGACGTTGGAGAAGTTGAGGAAGACAAGGTCAAGGTAATAATAAGTTTCTGAAATCCGAGTCATGAGGAGAATTGGGTACTATAAGGATAAGATATCTTTGTAGAAGAACAGAACTCATGGCCGCAATGACTTTATATGAGTTGTCGGATAGAGATGGATTGAAACCGCAACTGATTTGCTGGCGCAATCACGCCCTCCTCCAGCTTTTCCCACGCCGCAACCTCCCGAATCAAAACTTGCCGTTCACGTCTCTCCCACCGCTTACGATTGAAGAACCCTATCATTAATACTCTAGCGACGTCAGAGATGAAGATGTGTTCTCCAGACTGGCTTACATCGTAAATGAGAGTGACAAGATGACCCAAGCCCGGCCTAGGTCAGCGATCCTTTGACATCCTGTCAATTGCTGTCAAAAACATATTCCCAACGATACTGCTAGATTAAAATGTCGCACAGTCATGTCAACTTCCCTGGGATGATTCATATAGGGGAAATCGGAAAACATCAACATACACAGTAGATTGACCGCGATAGGAAACAACACGAGTCAACGCTCCTGTCAGTATGCTAAGTGCTTGAGGTCTACTCTTTGCAACATCCCAATCAGATTTGACGCATACACTTGACAAGAATTCGCTGACTTCAACTTGCGATGGGCAACTCTCTGAGTAGTGGAAACAACAAGATTGTCATCAACAATTCGCCGGTAAACGTAAACGTTCCAATCTTTGCTACCCCCCAAAGCCTATCGCCAGGTGAGATTGCCTTCATGACATGCTGGATATTGGGCCTTACCAACATAATTCAAGCTTTTGAAAAGCTCTACGGCAAGATCTGCGCATCGGCATTTCACAACTCAGACGAATATGAGGAAACCAAGTGCCATCCAGGAACACGTGTTTCCATCCTGAGCTTGTTGGAAGAATGGGCGCTCTCGAGGACGCTCAATAGTGAGGATGGGATTACGCCAATGATCTGGCTTCATGGTGCGGCCGGGGTAGGCAAAACGGCCATCGCAAAATCCTTCGCAGAACGTCTTGAAGGGCTCGGGAGGTTAGCCGCCTCGTTTTTCTTCTGGAGGGCCGATCCGGGACGAAGTGATGATAGAAATTTCGTTGCAACACTTGCCTTTCAACTCGCCCATGCCATACCACCCATCCGATCATATATCGAGCACGCTATCGCCAGTGATCCCGCCATATTTGACCGCACCGGAAAGTCTCAGGTTGACGCTCTCATACTTAAACCCCTCCGTCTCTTGAGAGACAACAGCCCTGACCTTGATGTCCACTCGCTGCCCAACATCATCATTATTGACGGTCTGGATGAATGCGGAGGTATTGCGCAAGACCGCGTTCGTTCCCAGAAGCGAGTCGTTGACATCCTTCACCTCATGGCATCACAACAGGCCCTTTTTCCTTTCCGGTTTCTGGTGATCAGTCGCGAAGACCCTTATATTCGTGGATTCTTTGAAGGTTCTCATATGGCAGAACTCTCGCGGTCCCTCCTCCTTGACGATGAATTCGTTCCGTTATCCGATATCCAGCTTTACATTGAAGCCCAGTTCAACGCCATCAAGACATCTCATCCCGATAGGGACTCTCTTCCCAAGAGTCCCGAGGTGTGGCCCAAACCAGGTATATCGAAACTAATGGCTCAGAACACCAATGGTCAGTTCATAATGGCAGCAACAGCTATGAGGTTTATCGCGGACGTACATCGTCAACCGAATCAGCAACTCGACATTGTTCTAGGCGCAATATCGTCAGATCTTTTTAACGAGAATAACACAGTTTTTACGCCTCTGTATAACTTGTATCGGCAGGTCATCAATTCGGTCATTGAAGACTCGCGCAAGATCGCATTCGAAGTCGTTTTGTTTCACATCGCCCATGTGCATATCTCTCCATCGGGCTTCTACTCCCACATTCGAGTCCCAGATGTCGAAAAGGTTTTGAAACTATCAACCGGTGCTCTTCGACATAGTATTCGCGGGTTTGAGTCGATCTTCAGTCTGCAGCGTGTAGAGGGCACAACAGTAGAGGAGCATCGTCTCAGGTTCAAACACTCCACGTTTATTGACTTCATCTTTGATCGGCAGCATGCTGGAGATTGGTATGTGGAGCTTGGTGCCGTCAAAGAGAAATTTGCCATGTTGAATATGGCCATGTTTGAGGAGGGCAAAGGTGCGGGTATTCTGAACACAACGATTATCAGCTTGAAGCTTAAATAAACATTTATATCCAGCGTTGAGTATCGAAAAACAGACGTATTGGTTTTATTGTCTGTGTAACGCGTTGTTGCCCGTTATTGAAATTGGGTGGTTTAAGGATCATCCCGCCGAGAAAGCGACCGCGATCTGGCTCAACAAATGGGCAAGCTTCCCAAAATATGATGCTGGTTTGGTGTTTCTGAAGCGATCACGGAGTCAGGCCGGGGCTCATGTGTATTCATTGCTGAAGGTTTTCAAATGGGTAAGTTCTCATCAATGTTATCGGTACACTGACGGGTTAACTTGACAATTTAACGTACCAGGATAAACGCCTGGTTGCATCCTTTTGTGCATTTTTGGAGCCAAAGATGAAACCATACGAAGAGAATGCACTACTGGATGGCTTGCTGCTCACATTCGCCTATGACTCTACAATCCCACTCGACAATGGTCAACCTATGTTCGATTATTTAAAGGAGACCGTTCGACCGCGGGAAGTTTGGTCAGCAGAATCCTATTGCTTGGCTCTACGAGGCTGCGCTTCGAAAAACCTTCAGCACGATATATATCGCAATCTCCGTGCAATCGATCGCCGTAATCTACGACTTTTGGAATCGCCATATGATAATGCCGATACCTCATGGCTTATTACGATCATGCCTGTCTTCTATTCAGCAGATCTGGCCCGTAGCAAAGAGCAACCGCTGGAGCCTGCATATTACGAGACGCGCTGTCCTCCATTGGGACATCTTCCGAACAACGAAGCCTTGCGCTGTGCCATGAAGATTCTCCATATCACTGCGTCCCGAATCATAATGTTGTGCCGGGGGCTTCCAGAAGATGGGCCAGAAGAAGAACCTGGAGTGGATCCCGAATTAAACATTGACATAGAGTTTGAGGAAGAGCTCCTGCTATCAGATATCGGGTACGGATTTGGGTGCGTATTGATTATCTCAAGCCCATTACAGTTTGAATAACTATTGCTTTCATCAGTGAAGGAGGGAGACCAATCACTGTACTGGCCAACATTGTCATTTCATTGGTTGCTAATCGGGATGAGGCGATGGTTGCCTTTGTGAACTCGGAGGTATATCCTCGTAGGCATAAGCGCCATTTGTCCCGATATTTTGACTGGATAAAGGTAGAGGAACCTCCTACACCACCACTGACGGAGTCCGAACCTCTAGACCCTAGTACGATTCCACCGCATCATCATCCTGATCACCCTTACATGAAGTGGCTCTTTTCGGGAGAAGATAACGCGGCTAAATTTGTCCTGATACATAGAGATCACTTTACTCAATAGTGTGGCTAGTAGATTTAGCCATAAAGCGGAGGTGTAATGACTATGACTAGTGAGAAATCGAGTTCATCGTTACTTATTCCAGGCCTACATATTTCTGAGAAGCCCTGTTTTTTACCTGCGATATACTCATACAGGAGCGTCGCCGATGCTCGCAGGCTCACTTGGAATTTCTTTGTGAGCTAGGGCGCGTACGCGTGCTGTCAGCACCGTTCTGTCTCAGACTGGAAGTGTTCAATGTTCAATGTCCAGTCTTGAGATACTCGACTTTCTCTACGTTGGATACATTAGCCGATCCCAAATTGTGGTCGTAATTTTCGTATGCTGACTGGTTGCAAGGCTTGTCAAAGGTTTGAACCAAAGAGAGAGAGAATCAATGACACTATATTTGTATGCCTGATAAGCAGAAGGTGAATCATGGCACGGTTTGTGACTTCACTTTGCGAGCAGCGATCATCTACTTTTATCATGATGCAGTGCGGTGTTTGCGAGTATGCTTCCACGGGACATTACAACACAGCCCTACTCGTATGCAGTGCAGATTGCCGTGACAGGTCATATAAGCATATGCAGAAATGTTGAACCGTGTCACTCAGACCACTTCCACACCCCATCTGACATTAACACGATAATCTACGAGCCTTCATGAAACTATGGGCAACGCTCTGACCACAGGCAATAATAAGATCTTGCTCACCAATTCCACGTTAAACGTCACGATACCTACAATAACATCACCTCAAAATCTAACACCAGGTGAGATCCACTTTGCCTTGTGCGTAACTGAGATACTGACAGCACAATTCGAGCCTTTGAGAAGCTCTGCAACAATATCTGCACGTCAGCATTCCATAACTCTGACGAGTACGACCAAACCAAATGCCACCCAGGAACACGTGTTTCAATCCTGAGCTTGTTAGAGGAGTGGACCCTGTCGAAGACGCTCAATATCGAAGATGGTATCACACCTATGATATGGCTTCACGGTTCAGCCGGTGTAGGCAAGACGGCTATTGCAAAGACCTTTGCAGAACGTCTTCAGGGTCTTGGGAGACTCGCTGCCTCGTTTTTCTTCTGGAGAGCAGATGAAGGACGAAGCGACGACAGAAATCTGGTCTCAACACTTGCCTACCAACTTGCCCTATCCATACCACCCCTCCGATCCTTTATCGAGGATGCTATCGCAGGTGATCCAGCCATTTTCGGTCGCGCACTAAAGCTTCAAGTCGACTCCCTCATCCTCAAGCCCCTCCGTATCATGAGAGACAACAACCCTGACCTTGACATCTACTCTCTTCCAAATGTCCTTGTTATTGATGGACTGGATGAATGGGGAGGCCTGAATGATGACCGTGTTCACATCCAACAACGAGCATTTCAAATCCTCCGCTACATAATTTCCCATCAACCCCTCTTTCCTTTCCGGATTCTCGTGCTGAGTCGCGTAAATCAGCATATCCGCATTCTCTTTGAGGGCCCAGATATGAGGGACACATCGCGCTCCATTGTGCTTGAGGAAGGACTCGCTCCTGTATCCGATATCCAGTTATACATTGACTCGCAGTTCAATGCCATCAGGATTTCTCACCCCGATAAGGATTCGCTTCCTGAGAGGTGGCCCAAGAAAGGAACGACACGCCATATAGCTGAAATTGCGCAGGGTCAATTCATATTCGCAGCAACAATGATGAAGTTCATCTTGGATCCACACCGCCAGCCAAACGCGCAGCTCAAAATCGTACTTGACGCCCTCGTTTCGGACTTTTCTGGAAGAGGTACCGGTTACGGCGTCTTTACACCGTTATACGCTCTGTATCGACAGGTCATCCATTCGGTCATCGAGGAGTCGCGCAGAGCGGCATTTGATGTTGTGTCGTTTCACATTGCGCATACCTCGGGGTCAGAATTCTACACCCACATTCGACTACCCGATATCGAAGGTTTCTTGGGATTACAGAAAGGCGGTCTTCGGCATTGTCTTCGTGACTTTGAAGCAATCTTCAGCCTGGATCCCGTGGCTGGAAGCCAGAATGTGTACACGCTACGATTCAAACACTCCACCTTTATTGACTTTATTTTTGATCAAGAGCAAGCTGGGGATTGGTATGTGGATGTAAACGTCGTGAAGGAGAGATTTGCCAAGATGGACATGGAAATGTTTGATAGGGGCTCAGGTACGTGCTTTCAATGACCGTTTACCATGTTTAGCAAACTTATGCGAGTGTTTTATATCAAATTAAGCGCTCAGCGCTGAAGCGCAGACGTACTGGTTTTATGCTTTGTGTAGCGCACTCCTCCCTATCGATGACAAGCAAATGCGTCCAGCGACTTCCGAGGCAGCTGATGTCTGGCGCAATAACTGGAAAAATCTAACGCAATATGAAGCTGGATTGTTGTTTCTACAGCGATCTGGGTCTCAGGCTGGAGCTCATGTCAAGTTATTGCTGGAGGTATTGAGACAGGTACGTCGACATACTTTGACTTTAACTTTTACTTGGGGTGTTAACAAACGAACTGTTGCTTACTACCAGCATGATACAGATCACCTTGAGGCCTCTTTTTGCTCTTTCCTCGAGACAAAAATGAAGCCGTACGAGGATCATAGACTACTTTATACTCTTCTTCTCACTTACGCCTATGACCCAACGATCCCGCAACGAGACAGTCAGCCACATCAGCAAAACGACATCGAGCTTGTAATGCATCGAAATATGTAAAAGGACTTACAAGGCACTCGATTACCGGAAAGGTAGGAAATGCGTGGTGATGTCACAGCTTCCTTAATATACCGACAATTATTGTGAATTCTGTCATCCTTGGGACAACCTTGGGACCATTGTCAAGGGATTGTATCGTGACCTAACTTTCCTATGCAATGTTTACAGGTTTGGATTAGTCTTGGGTGTCATAATAAATCTCTTACCAGGTTACCAACAAGCAGCAACTAATTATGCGATTCGTATATTCCAAATTGGGCTTTTGCCTCCTATCGCAGCCAGGTCGTTCATAAATAAAATATTGCATATTATTATTATTATTATTCTCGTACAGAATACAGACCAGTGACATATACAGGATTAAAGAACAGAGCAAAAAGACATCAACTTGGGCAACTTGGGGAAGGACAGCGAGTTCTTCTTGCCGTCAAGACCAAGTTAGAACTAGCGGGTCCTTGTGATGGGTAAAACGACGTAAATGTTGAATGTATGCACTCAAAAATCTGCGGCCTGTATAAAAAAGCATTTAATAATGGAGAAATGCATAAAAATAGTGTGATTATACCTAGTTTGAGGGCTCGTTCTCTGCATCATTAAAAATCTTGCGAACTTTGGCAACAATTGCAGGGTTATGATAGGGTGGGCGATTCTTGGGAAGAGCCATATTCGCAGCAAGCGATAGAAGGTCTTCGTTGTTGTCTAGGGGAAGGAGAAGAGGTGATTTGGGCTGCGAGTCAGGGACAATTTCGCCAGAGTCACGGCTGCCAGTCTTCAGTGATGTTCGGGTCTGGTGAGCAGCTGTAGACAATGTTAGACACAATCAAATGTGACTTGGGGGTAATTTTACCTTGTCTACATGAGCACCGGAGCCTGTTATAGCATTGTCTGTGATCCCAATTCCCAGAAATAAGTGTATGAATTTAGACTTGAAAAACCACGTACAGAAGTTCCTCATAGCGAGCCTCTGCAGTATGAGTTCGTGTCCAAAGAGCCAGGTAGATGGGATTAGCAGATCTTATGAGCTCATCATGAGAAGCATCATGGAGTATGGCAGAAGTGAAGACCATAGCGCGAAACGACGCTCTGAAACATGATATATAAGCACAGAAATGAATGGATTTAGCAACTTACGGAAGATCTGTCACACTATTAGCCTCCGATGCCCCAGACATTTACAGGATGAATAATAGTAGCAGTTCAATAGAAGGGTTGCGGTGTGAGTGCCGATAGCAGTGAAAGGAATAATAGCGAAACAAGGTGTTTGTAGGTTGGCTGATCTTTAAAAAACCGTATTGTCACATTCAAGTCACACTCTGAACGCCTGGGCACGCCGTTGTAGCCTTTGCGCCTTTCTCCACGCTGGTTATATACAATAATTTATTTTCATAATTTTACAATTAGTTAATCTACATGAAAGACGACGATAAAAATCATTTAAAACTACAAGAGCGTGCAATTAATAGAGCGCCAACAAACCATTGGGGATAGTGTGGCAAGTACAGTTCAAACGATAGCAAAACATCATGCAACGAGAAAAAGGCTACAAAAAACAATGCTTGAATGCGAATGCAGTGGAATGCGTGTAATCTAGAGAAGAAAGTGCAATAAGTGAAACAATAGTGATGCGTGGAATGTGTAAGTCATTCAATGATGACCAGTGTAATAGGCCGGCGGATATTGACCTCCTGGTCCGGCTTGATTTTCAGGCGTTAAAGCGTGACCTGATGAGGGCAAGGCGGAAACCCTGCGTCGGGCTGGTCGAGAGTGGCTACCCTCTTGCTGACTGGGTTGACTTGCATCTGATAACCGCCGACTTTCTGGATTAGCAGATCCTGGTTGGGAAAGGTCTGGAGCAAAAAGAAGCTGAGGGTCAATGGGAGGAGATGCGAGTCGTGTTGATATTTGGGAGTGTAGAGATAGTGGTAATGATGGATGTGCAGGGAGCGTAGAGGCAGGAATGGGTGACGGTGTTGTAGATTGTGCAGACAGGTCAGTCTCGGAGGCTCTTGCGGCGGCTCGTGCTTTTTTTGCCTCCTGTTGCTGTCGGAATATATCCGCCGATGACTGTACACCTCCGGGTACTTCATCGCCTGGATCAATGACTGGGGATGTGCCAAATACATGGCTGATAACAGCCGCAGCCACGTTAGTCAACTTTCAAACCACATCCAGTTGATTTATTACGCACACATTATACCAATTGATTGTTGTCTGCACTAGAATTGGGTTTTCCTTCTCGTTTAGAAAGTCCTTGAGGAGAAATCGATAGAAATCTTTGATTTTAAATATTTTGTCGTCGTTTCGGAAATCGTCAACAACGCTCAAGGCATACCGCACCTAAGATAACATTATCAGTAACAGTGTGACAGAAGAAGAGTAATAGAACATACCATTGCACAGGTGTATGCAATAGATGGCAATGTTACACTCTTCATCCCATGAATCCGAGCTTGAGAACGGCTTGATTTGGATGCACCAACCTCGTTACTCAATGCAGAGCTGGGGGACGTGAATAGATGCTTAAATACCTGAGAACAGACTGTGAGCAAAATGGTTCAAATAATAGCACATATACGTACACGAAGAAGAAGAGGACTTTGAAACATCTTGTGTTCCCAATCCTCGGGATCATGCTCGCCCTCCTTCCAAATAAATGCTGGTAGATCATGGCTTCGTACAGGCCTGCGACCACTTGCTAGTTCTCGAGAAAATCTGATAAAAATATATAGATAAACGGTTCAGTGAAAATAAATAATTGACAAACACTCACTCAATGGGGTTTCTCTCGAACTCCTCCTTATACACAATTGGGCAAATAAGGCGGGCCAAGTCAATATGTTTAAACCCTCTCTTCTTCTTCGAGTCATTGGGAAGAAGTTGGGGGTCTAATTGCTTGTTGGCCTTGTCCATCGCAACATAGACCAGGATGCGGTCCTTCAAACTGAAAATATCAGCAGATCGGGCAGATGATGCAGCCTCTTGCATCTAAAATGAGTAGAATCAGACTTGAATTTCGTCATAGACAGGAAGTTAGCTCACTGCTTTTGTCAGAAACATTATACCATCCGAATGCAACTCAATGGCTTCCAAATCATTTTCGAACTTGGAGACACTAGTGACAAATGTGTTGTAAACCGCCAGGTTTCGTGCATGGACTTCTAAATACCTGAAAAAAAACCCAATAAAATAATGAATATAAAAGCGCAGCACATATACATACTTCTCAGCTGTTAGAGCACCATACTGCTCATTGGCATAATCAAGGCCCGTTTCAATGACCAAATGCCAATTGATGTACATATTCTCTGATCGGTGGTACCAATCAGAAAATTTTATATACGACTTGAGAATCTGTCTAAAATCAGGATAAATATAAAGATATTTTAAAGGATGATTGTTTAGAGGTCATACCTTGATTTTTTGCGCTTTCGTTGAACATTTAATGCTGACTTCATTGCTCGTTTTCGCTTTGCTCCAGCATTTGCCGAGTCACTCTCACTGTCAGTGTGACTTTCAAGCTGTAAATAATCATGAGAGTTCTCCGATTCTGAATCTGACTCTGACTCTGAGGTACGAGGAGAGCGAGGCATTTACAGCAAGGGATTTTTGCAAGATGTAAGCACTGCAGGAAAGGCAAAAATCGGCTTTCATTTGACGCGTCACGATCACATGACCTAATTTTGCCTTCAGTTTGGACTCGGAGTGATACTAGTACCTTTAAGCTTGCTCTCAATGCCCATTATTCAACTTTAGTCCTAATATCTTTTCTATGAAGCATTTTGCTATATTTCTCTTAGTGCTGCTCCTTTTTCAACAATTCATGGACGATCTTGTGTGCAACTCATGTCAACATCTGTCCAAAAATTACAGATCCTTTGCTCTCCATCGGAATTCATGTAGTGGATACAAAGCCTCAACAGTACGACATGAAAAGGTTCTCCAGGGTACAAGCTCTCATAGAGAACGAGTGAAAAAGGCACGGATAGCTGTATCAAGGAACAAACTGGGAACAAACTCGACTTCAGCATTGGCTCAGACTGTCCAGACTGTATGTATTTTTATCTGCCATTGTGATATATTATCTAAAAGCTTCACTACAGTCAGATCTGTCTACTTCTTCTCTGAGTGCAGTGGATACAGACAAGGAACAAGATGTTGCAATGAACCAGGTGGTAGACTCCGCTTTTGATGAGCCATGGCAACCCAACCAATCCAATCCTATTGAGGTGTCAAATGGATTAGAGAATGCAGAGGAGGATCTCAAAACCATGTTTATACCTCCACCAACAGCTCGTGGCCGAGAGCGTCGCTTTCCAAGACGCTTTCAAGATTTTCTCCCCAACTCAACCACAGTGCTGCCTCACATGCCTCCACGTCCACCGCCAAACGCCATGTTGAGCAATGCAACTATTTTCAACCCACCACCTGAGACTGAGCCCCAGAATGACGCATTAAATCCAATCCCTCCTCTAGAGCACGTAACCACAAGGCCAAATAGCTTTGGTATGTACCGTGTATATCCCATGCGCCCAACATGCGAGGTCAACGAATCGGAAGACTTGCACCACTTGTGCGATTCCATTCCTGGGTTAGCCACAAATGAATCCGTAACCTCATCATCTACATCCACTCCCACTCCATGGTGGAAAAGCTTAAAGCGCCCAGAATTCATCACCAACCCCTACGCCCCTCTACAAAATTCAACAATATACGGTCTTGTCAACTGGACGCTTACGGGAGGGCTTACGAAGTCCATTGCAGAGCTCGGTCGACTTATCAAGAACGTGCTCTTGAAGGACACCTTCAACCAGGATCATCTTCGTGATTTTTCCCCCCAGGCAATTCTCTGTCAACTAGATAGTGTTGATGAGAGCGTATCTCCTTTCGCTGCTGAGTATGGCTGGAAAACGTCATCTGTCCACATTCCTATGCCATGCGAAGGTGTTGAGCAGGCTGAAGAGTCTGCTCCCTTACTAGAAGTCCCCAATGTTCGTCACCGCACTCTATTGGAAGCAATCACCACCGCTTTTAGACAAGATTCTGCCCAGGAATTCCACTATACACCATTCCAACAGTTTTGGAAACGCACTCCTGAATCACAGCCCGAACGCGTTATCACTGAGCTTTACAACTCCGATGCCTTTTACGGTGAACACATTTCTCTCATGAAGCAGCGCCCAACTCGGGAAGGACCTCAACTCGAGATAGCCATCGCCGCAATCATGCTCTGGTCTGACTCAACTCACTTAGCAAGTTTTGGGAACGCTTCACTTTGGCCTATCTACCTCTACTTTGGAAATCTGTCTAAGTACACCCGCGCCAAGCCAAGTAGCTTTTCTGCGCATCATATTGCGTATATCCCCTCGGTGAGTTATTAAAAATGTTGGTGATCGAAAAACTGATCTCACTTTTTATAATGATAGCTTCCAAAAAACCTTCAGGATATTTACAGCAAAGCATTCTCAACCACAGCATCAGCCGAGACGATCACCCACCTTAAGCGTGAATTGATGCATGCGATCTGGAGCCTATTGCTTGATAAAGACTTTATCGAGGCGTACGAGCACGGAATTGTGATGCAATGTGCAGACGGTGTCTGGAGGCTTGTCTTTCCTCGTTTTTTCACCTATTCCGCAGATTATCCTGAAAAGTACGTCTTCTAATTAATATCTCTTACTGCTACGAAAGACTTACTGCTTTGTATACTTGATTCAGAGTGCTACTGGCAAACATACGGTTTCTCGGTCAATGTCCTTGTCCACGGTGCAAGATTAAAAAGGAAGTCATCCCTGCTCTGGGAACCCATGTAGATTCTCAACGTCGGACTGGGCGAAATGTGCGAGAAGACACAACACGACGTCAGGATTATGTCAATATCGCACGGCGGTGGATTTTTAATCATGGGAAGGGGATAAAGGGTGCAGATGTGGAAGGGTTATTAAAAGATGAATCCCTTGTCCCTACACGAGTACGTTGTCCTTGATTTCCTTGATTGTTGCATAAAACATAGACTAATGATCCTAATGATTTATTTCGTGTCTAGAATGCGTTCTCAACACAGCTCGCAAAGTTCGGGTTTAATTATTTTTCAATGTTTGTTCCAGACCTTCTCCACGAATTCGAGCTTGGGGTCTGGAAGCACACCTTTACACATCTCATACGCATTTACTACTCCACTGGTGAAGATCTTATCCCAACGCTGAATAAAAGGTATGTTTCTCAGTCTTTTGTATACCTGAATGACCATTTAATGCCAACAGATACCGTACAACACCAACATTTGGAGAGGCTACAATTTGGCGATTTTCAAGCAACCCTGCAGCGATGACGAAGCTAGCTGCACGAGACTTTGAGGATGTACTACAGGTATGTGTGTTGCCATTATTTGGACTTGATTAAGTACTCTCTTTACTCATCCGGTAACCAGTGTGCGATGCCAGTCATGGAAGGCTTGCTTTCTACCGCCACTCACAATAAAGCCATTCAAGATCTTCTTTTTACCCTCTGTACATGGCATGCACTTGCCAAGCTTCGTCTTCATACCGAATCAACACTCTCCGCCCTCAAGTTCGTGACACGAGAGCTTGGTTACGCTCTTCGGCATTTTGTTACCAAGATCTGCATTCATTATGATGCGTCAGAGCTACCCCGAGAAGAGGCGGCAAGAAAGCGACGTAAGATTACCACAGATCTCAGAAAGAAGGGATCAGGAGGAACGGCGCCCTCAAGAGCCCGAGCGACATCAAAACAAAAGGACAAGCAGCCAAGTAGCAACTCGGCGGACGCATCTAAATCAACCAAGGTTCTGAATCTCTTCACATACAAGCTCCACGCCCTTGGAGATTATGTTGAAGCTATATGGAAGTATGGAACGTCTGATGGGTTTTCAACCCAGGTTGTGAGTAATTGTTGGACTATCATTTTCTATGTGCGGTGTGCTGGGTATGCTAACGCGACTTTATTATAGGGCGAGCTTGAGCACAAGGTGGTTAAGCGTTATTACGCACATACCAACAAAAATTCCAGCTTTCAGCAGCAGATTTCAACACACCAACGTCGCCAAGGTGTTCTTCATGGAATCACCAAGCGTGTTGAAGAATATGAAGCATCAATACACCGTAACCAAGCTTCTTCGCTGTCCTCGTCTCGTGCGCCAAGTACACATGCAGTCCACCCTTCATCCTCTCAGCCCACATCTATAATTGCAGACCCATCCTCAATCCCTACAATACATCCACAAAAGCCAGTGGAAGCAGAGCCTCTACCCCCAACGCTTCCAGAGCAACACCATCACATCGGGAACACGAAGCGATTTAAATTGAATCTATTTCAATGGGTCAATGAAAACAAAGAGGACGAAGCCTTTGCACTAGTACGTTGTTTGTGTAATATCTCAACTCCTTGTCTGGTCATATACTTATTGATTCTCAAGGATTTCATTCAAGAACTCAAAGACCACATTCTCTCAAGAATCATGGACGACTCTCGCACAACATTTACAAATTACGAGCGCGATAACCTGGAATTTGTAAACGACTACATTTACCAGCATCGCATTTTTCGTGTAAACTTCACAACATATGACCTAAGGCGCTCCCAAGACACCATCAATCCCTACACAACCCACTCAGATATCATGATGTTGTCCAAAGTATCAAGCCACAACGATGCACCAACAACATCTCATCCTTTTTCCTATGCCCGTGTTCTCCGAATCCTGGATGCCGAAATCACTTATTACGATCCCCTTTCGCCATCTAGCACCCCAATTGAGAAGCGGGTTCAATTTCTCTGGGTGCGATGGTTTGAGGTGGAGAATTCATTCGCATCTGGTTGGGAGCACAAGCGACAACACCGACTTAAATTTGTACCATCAGATCGCCCTCAAGATGCCTTTGGTTTTGTTGACCCCGCCAATGTTATCCGGGCGGTACATCTCATCCCTGCCTACAGCCATGGTACAACAGACGCTTATCTCGGCTCTTCTATTGCTCGTAATGAAGAACATCAGCGGAACATTGAGGATGACGAGGATTATCGGTACCATTATGTCAATATGTGCGTAAAACTTTTGAACACTTAGTATCTTGAGCTAACAGCACTGTTACCTGTAGGTTTGTTGATCGCGATATGTTTATGCGATTTATGGGCGGGGGTATTGGACACAAAGCCACGAATCCATACACCACATCACTCCTGCCCGCATTCCTCCAAAGCTCAGCCCAACAGTCGGCGCCTGCTGATCCTGCGGATAACGAAGGCGAAGACGTTGTTCTGGAAGGCATCCCTGTACCCGGTAACATTGGCGAAGAAGAAGACCCTGAGGCCGACGATACTGAAGACCCGGACGCCCCGGACGACCCTGGCCATGCGAATGCTGGAGATAGCTGTGGGGTCGAAGGCCAGGCAAGCATGGTTATGAGTATCGAAAGTCTGGATATGATGGTAATAGATGAGGGATACGGTGCTTTTTAATCAACAGACCATGTCTCAAACTTGTTTAATCAATCATTTTTTTTTCCACTGGCATCTTCGCCTCATTGAACGAGTTCCCACACCAAGGCTGACCGAACCTCACTGCAAAAATTATTAAAAAACAACAAAAAATCGTAAGGTCGTGAAATAAGTTTTAATATACAGATAACATAGTGGTCAGTTCAGTTACTAACTTCGTTTTCCTTAGCTTTAGATCCAAAGGTTGTTATTCGCCAAACACGGTGGTTGTAGCAGCTCAGCCTGAGCATTGATCAATCATCATGTCACACAAACACCAATGAAATACCTATCTGCGCCTCGCCTGTGTTTCTCACATATCCAAATTGCATTAGATTCACTGCTTAATTATAATGTATTTATATTGAGGCAGTCAATAGATTATAAGCACTCTTGAGGTGCCGATCACTCTTAATTCTACGTTATAATCGAATAAAGATCATTGAATGACCTTGTGAGCACATCATCATTATTGTGAAAATTAATCTTTTTAAAGGTAATTTGAAAGGCTAGGTAAATCGTAGAGGTCCATTATAAGGCCGTTGCTTGGATGACATAGTATTTGGCGCCATCCCATCGCTCACTTGGTGTTACTTGTTAAATGCCGTTTTGCTGATGCACGGGGTATTGTTCCCATTCAGTCACTGTGAAACCATAGCGGTCTGATTTTTTGACTCGCGGAAAAT
>NHTK01005826.1:0-19701 GCA_002938355.1 Panaeolus cyanescens | reverse complement strand
TTGTCGCTACCTGTTCCCTCTTTTGTGACGGTCATGACAGACATGGTATTTTTAAGCGCCCATCACATACAAAAATAAAGTTACAATATTCTCCTTCGTTGATAGCCGGAATTATTCGACAATTATTCTATCCTTTGTTTGATTTCCATAGCAGTGTAATTCCTTAATAATTCCGATTGTTTCTACGCAAAATTATGCTGACTTTATTAAATGTGACTATCGGGACCTTTGTTTTCCACCGTTGACAAGCTGACAAACCATTGTTACAATAATTCCAACTGAATTTATTGTCAAGGTATGGCAACTTTTATTCTAGGACAAAGAGAAAAAATGCATCTTAGTAAATCCTACCATACTTCCTGTATATATCCAAATAAACTTATGTGACGTGCGAGGGTATCATATTTTTTGCCGAGTCACGCTATGGAATTATAAGATATTTTTAACAAATATTATCTTGCCACTTGACTTACCATAATTCCATTGTATTTTCACAAAGAGTTATGCTAAAAAGAACCCGAGGATAAAGACAAAATAAATCCAGTGAAATTATTCTAGAAATAAATCGAATAATTCTTGCATAATTCCTCCATAATTCTCACGGAGTTATTCTTCGCCGCACCCAGTGTCATATTTTGTACATTAATGAACCGTGATTCTGGACTTATATCATGATTATTCGCTGGAGTAAGTATATGTCATCGTTGAGTTCAGCAATCAGATTATTTTCGGGGTGCTTATTTCATCACGAATGATGGAATATTGAAAGGGCTGATCGTACATTGAAGTGTCTACCCTTGATTGATTCTGACCTATTCTGACACAAGTCCGTTTCTTGCCATTCCGTCCCTTAAGTTGAGCCTCTCTGCAGCGTCATAAACTTCAAGGCGAATCTTCGGGAGCGCCTGCATGAAACGCTTGGTCCCTTTTCTAGAGAAATTTCCAAGAATTGCACACCGCTCCAGTACACGTATATCAGATTAAATCAGTATCAAAAAAAGGTACCAATCTCCACTAGGAAGCAAAATCTCCTGCAAGACATGGTGTAATGTCGCCCGACGTGTTTCGTTGCATAAAACTGAACATCATTTCCAGATGTACGACAAGATATCGAAAGTAATTTCGACCCCTAAGGTACAGTGTTTTAGTGATACCAAATGGACCAAAATTTTGCACTGCAATGCATTGGAACCGATATACTTAGGATTGCTAGGTGTTCGCCAAAGGTATGATAGGGAGTGATGCTCGTGATGACTTTGGATGAAAACTTGCAAAGAGTCAAGGGGGGATTGTGTCTCGTGTTGAGTCGCATTAATCACTCGTTCCTGTTTTACTCGAAACACAGATCACCCTGTATAACGACCAGAATCAACACCTGCAATGGTTCCGAGTACGCCTCAAATAGCGACTATCGAGGTTGGTCTTTTCGGGCGATGCGCGTCGCAACCGACGCGTGTCACGGCTGAGTGACAAAGACACGTGGTGTGACGATCGCGACAACATGCACGCAGAAATTGAATTCACGATAAACTAAGCTCAACGACCAACCATCACTCCACCACAATGACTTCTGCCAGAGATCACGAAGAATACCAGTATCTTGACCTCATAAGACGCGTCATGGACACAGGAGAGACGCGTCCTGATAGGACAGGGACTGGAACAATCTCCCTATTCGCCCCTCCAAACCTTCGTTTCTCACTCGCGGATTCAACGTTACCTCTTCTAACCACCAAACGAACATTTCTCAGAGGCATTGTAGAAGAACTATTATGGTTTGTTCATGGTTGCACGGACTCTACGATTCTATCCAAAAAGGGCGTGAAGATTTGGGATGGAAACGGTTCGAAGGAGTTCCTGGAGGGGAGGGGGCTGGGACATCGTAGGGAGGGCGACTTGGGGCCCGTTTATGGCTTTCAATGGCGTCACTTTGGCGCAGAGTACGCCGATTGCGAATCCGATTATTCTGGCAAAGGTGTAGATCAGCTTCGCGAGTGCATCCACAAGATCAAGAACAATCCCACTGATAGGCGCATCATTCTCAGCGCCTGGAACCCAAAAGGTATTTCGTTCATCCCGAAAATACAATGTTATCTTTGTAAATACTAATCCATTGTATTCTACATCAATTGCATAGATATCCCCCTCATGGCTCTTCCACCATGCCACATGCTCTGCCAGTTCTATGTTCATCTTCCTCCAGCTGGCGAGCCGACGCGCAAACCCAGGCTTTCTTGTCTCATGTTCCAACGCTCAGCCGATTTAGGACTCGGGATTCCATTCAACATTGCTTCTTATGCATTACTCACCCATATGATCGCAAGGGTTACGGGCACTGAAGCTCACGAGTTGATCATTCAGCTCGGAGATGCTCATGTTTATCGGGATCACGTCGAAGCACTTGAGGAGCAACTCAAGAGGGACCCAAAACCTTTCCCAAAGCTGAGATGGGCCCGTGATGACATCAACGATATCGAAGATTTCGTTTATTCGGACTTTGTCGTGGAAAACTATCAATGCCACCCTTCCATCGCAATGAAAATGAGCGTATAGTTATGTTGTTTCCTTGTAATGTATTTGCCGTTTCGTTGCTCCGGCTTTCTGTATTGATTTTGATTTTTTGACATCATTTTGATCTAGCTTGATCCTTTGCTTTATGCTTCAATGTCCGTAGAACTCCAAGTTTTTGTTCCTTGTCTTTTGTTGTAACATTAATAACGACCTCGTGCCCGCCTCGTTGATGAGGTCATTTGTATCCAAAAGACGGCGTCCTAGGATTACGACCTCGTCGGTCAAGCGCAAAGACGAAACATTCGACGAACGGCTATGGACGGTAACTGTTCCTCTCACTTCCGAGCGTTCTACTGGTATGATGCAGGCCTTTTAGTCTCTGCACAGCTTCCGAAATACTAGGAAGCTAAAAGTCGTTCTACTTTTGGTAGGCGATGACGCGGACGGCAGGGTCTATAGGCCCGGAAGCCGCGGACAAAAATAGCATCCTGTTTCATTTTGGGTTGCACAGTCGCTCCTCGTCGACACCCTGCGCAAGTTAGTGCAACTTGACTGTTCAATTCACTGTCTACCTTTGTACGAGGCCATGCACGGCGACGAAATGACCGGTAATTAGTGAGTTGGGTGAGAGGAAGAAGCGGCTCCGGCATTGTCGCCGCCAGCGCTAGCCAACGCCTTGTATTCAGTGAGTCTAACTCCCTAATTGACTCGAAGATGTCATTTCGGGACCATCCGAGTGAAGAAAATTATATCTCGAAATCGATCGATTGACAATGGAGAAAGATTGCTACACAACGGATCAGAATGGATGACGGACCACTGTTCCTGTGAACTAAATATAATCATACAACCCATCCCGTGAACTATTTTCTACCTTTAAATTTTGAAACAACAGACAAATGGGCAGGGTCAAGTAACTGTGAACAACACAACACAGAGTTAATCTGGGAGCAATTCGCAATCTGTCGCAGATTCTGTCGGCGGCGTTGGTCGGTTTAGAAGCATGGGAGATACTGAGCCTGGGCGTCAATTCTGGGCGTTCATTCCCAGGCATAGAATAAAAGCGTAAACAAGTAGGTGTTTTAGAGATTCAGATGTACATGATAGTGATCATCTTCAGAACTTCGATCGCTGTTGAGAATATATTTCTGAGAGCATATCTGATAATGATCCCATGCTCCGAATCCATCAACGAAACGCGACTTCCAGCTTCCGAGCATGTCAACATCGGGCAGGACCAAATATACATACGATCGCGCCCCTTTGAAATAATACTATTTGCTGTGTATTACATTCCGTCTACAGACGGCCACGAAGTTCTAGATAATTCCACTTTGGCTATACGATGAGGGGTCTGCAGTGCTGAGTAAAGCACTTGTAAGAGGTCGAGTCATACTCGAAGGCAATGTTAGTCTGACTTGTCTCCTGTACGAGAAGCTATTGGAGTGAGGTGAGATGCAACTTTCAGTTTAAGCGTATGAGTTGCTACTCCTGTGTGCTCTACCTCCTAAATGGGGATTCGCCAACGGGACCTACTTGTCACCGTCGCCGTCGATCACCGTACGCATAGCATTGGGTAATATTCGACACATTTCCGAACGAAGTACACACATATTTGCTGAAGCTGGGGCAATAGCCTAGGCGTGTAAAAGGCTTGTTAATCCAGTTAATATAATGAAAAATAATCCAAAATATATAGAGCTTTCGTCCATTTCAGCGACATTTTGTGATTCAAGATCTGCGTTGAAGCAGTTTGATAGGGTTTGATGAAATGAATTTAGCATCAGGGCTATTACCCCCTGATTCAAACAAATACAAATCATACGTCCAAGTTCGTCAGCATCGCGTCTGATGTTCTTCTCCTGGACATGATCTCCACCGCCACACTCTTGGAGTCACTGGAATATGCTGTCAGTGTCAATCAAGTTCGGATTGGAGCTCTGAATAACCATTGCCGCGGTCATGCTTATGCTTACAAGCTGCTCGGTAAGCATTTTATCTCATCAAACGCCAATCCGAAGCCAGGTAGCAAGGCGGCCAATGACGGTGAAAGTGCCAGTGTCCGTTCCCGTTGGACGAGTAAGGTTTCGTGAAATAATGTCGCTTTTTACTAATTAAACGTGCACCTTTTAGGAGAAAACATTCTGTGAACATTTAGCTCAAACATACACAAGGCAATGGCATTCAGTTCAAGGAGGGCAGAGGACGATTTATTCGTGCATCAGCTCAGTTGATCGGAACTTACGGCGCCGAATATCGCAAGGTATGTGTATCATAGAATATCATTTCAGGTTTCAAAATGGCCCGTTCCTAATCCAAAGTGGTTAGTTGTCGATCCCACATTGACTGTTGAATTCGTTTACTCCAGTTTACCTACTTCACGTGGCAAAAGTGTTACATCTTGAATTGCGATCTTTGCCTATCTGCCTCCGGGCATCTCATACACTTCGACTCACTGCAATCTCCCGATTAGTGACGCAAAGATATTCCCCGACCCTCGACATGTAAGCATAAAGCCTTCGGAGCGTCAGGGCCCATCGAGGTGAAGCAAGAATATATAAGCTCGCATCTTTTGGCCAATCAATCATACATTCGCTCATTCTTCTCTCAAACATCTCATTTATTATGTCTTCCAAACGCAGCGAAGGTAATCAAGGCTATCTTCCTAGAGGCGGCGCCTGTGTCAGTTGTCGTCGTCGTAAGATGGTAGGTTCCCATACGCAACCCATAATCATCTTCTCAATTGCTGAACATTCTTCAGAAATGTGATGGACAACATCCTATCTGCGGACAATGCGACCGCGCTGGTCGTGCTGAAGATTGCGAATATCTAGTTGGTCAAGAGCGTTCGAAAGTCCAAATTTTAGAGGACAACATTAGTCGTCTTGAAGCCCGCATCCAGGAACTGCAAAACCCTGTGGTATCCGCGGCTGCAGTCAGCCTCCACCCACCATATGTGCCTCCGGGGTCTAATTCTGGACCGAGAAACAACCTACAGGAGCCACCACGTCACGTCGCGGAAAAAATGTAAGCAGCAGACGCCCATTAATCAGCATTCGCGCTAACGGCATTTTAAATAGTCTCGCTAATTTCTTCCACTATTCGAGCGAATTCGGCTTTTTCTTGAGTGTTCGACGTATTCATCGGGCGATGGTGGACCCATCCCCTCCTGGACATCCAAATCGACCTGCTCCCGCGCTCATTTTCGCTATTTACCTCTGGGCTATTCATATCTCTACAGATCCAGCCATCAAATCTAACGAAGGTTCCTATCTGACACGTGCGATACAAGAAGCAGCCACGGGCCTCTCGGTCGACCACCCTGCGAAGATCATGCATTCAATTCAGGCGGAAGTTCTGCTTTCGTCATATTTCTTTGCAAATGGTCGTTTCTTCGAAGGCAAGTATCACGTCGCAAACGCGGTGTCCACTGCTCTATCTGCTGGTCTCCACAAAATAAGATCGGCAAATGGAGGCTCTAGGAGCTCGACCCCTCCGCCTCTTGCACCTCCTCGTGATGCTACTGAAGAAGGGGAGCGCATAATAGGAGCTTGGACTGTCTTCACTCTCGATAAGGCGTGGGCGGTCGCTCTTGAGCATGCCCCCAACTTCGAGCATTCTGATAACCCCATGTCTACCAAGGTCGATACTCCATGGCCCCTCGAAATGGAACAATTCGAACAGGTATGATAGCACGATTGACTTCGATAGGTTTTTTTTATCTAATCTTGTGAATTAGGGCCAATTGCCTCCGAATGTCCGCACCTCTCATACGATCATCAATTTCTTGAACAGCGTCGCGACTCCTGACTTGGGACTATCTTCTCGCGCGGTCGAGGCCAAAGCAGCTGTTCTCATGGAACGCGTCACCAAATTCATCAGTACTTCTTCTGGTGAGTATAATAGCCATTCGATCTGTCAGCTAAACTGATTGTCATATTTACAGCAAACACGAATCCTTCTCAAGTATTCCAAGAGTTCAGCGCACTCGATGGTCTAATCGATCAATTAAAGGCTTCCATTCCACCTCCCAACAGTCTTTCTCAAGTCCAAAACCCAGAGCAAGCTCGTCGTCTTGCCTTGGGCTACACCCTTCTCAGCGACGTCACACTTCGCCTCCACGCTCCCTTTGTGCAAAGCAGCGAGACTTCCCGTCGCAAGCGCCTTTCTGCAGCTCAAATGATACTGGACATTGTCATCTCCCTTCGAAAGCGCCAACTTGTGCACATCAACCCGTTGATCGGGGTAAGTTTGTTTCGCGTTTCATCGCTCACTGCCAGCATAACTGATTGGCATTTCAGACCGCCTGGGTTGACGCTGCGCAAGTTATGTATGAAGAGATCTCCAACATCCGAGCGATGCGGTCTTCTGGAACCTGGTCTGGCAATAGCCCTCCTCCGGATGAACAGCCCATCCTCAACACGGTCAAGCGCGCGCTCGACGTTATGGCCGAGTTCGCAGCCGAAATGCCTTTGATGAGTGCGTCATTCCCTCCGCTTTCAATTTTATGTGATTCGATTACTGACTCGTCTCTATTGCTTTCAGCTTTCCAAATCACTGAAATTCGGAAGACTTATCGCTACCTTTGATAACGGATTAAACGGCATGGTTAGATACGTGGTTCATTGATTGACCTGCCATCATATGAGGTACTATCTTCGGCACCTTCTACTTTCTTTCAAACTGCCACCTAGTTCTACTCTATTTTTGGACACTAATTTGTTTTTTTCTCTTACTGTATCATATTGCGTTTGATCCCCCTCATTACCTCATTATACTGTATCGTTTAGCTTAGTCTCTGATTCTATAGACCTGTATCCGTATTTATTTTTAGCGTCACTCATAATAGCTAGCTATCAATAGAGCCGCGACTTGTGTTTGCATTTTTGCATTTTTAATACCGCCACGAATGATGTGGTGTACATTTAGATAACTGCAACAAGGCACGCTTTTTGTTAAGTGTTTCGAGGTAAATGATTGCGAAGTAAGTACGTGACTAGGCCAGCACTGCCCTCTTTTATATAGACCTGTGCACTGGCAGTTGCTCAGGTCCGCCTTACTGAGGGAAACTGATAGTTAGGCAGGTACATTTGAAATGAGGGCCCTGTGGCAAAGAAAATCTATATAGATGCCCTGTCGGAACATACATCGGTATCAGATGTACTCAATTATTGTAAGTACCCCAAAATGTAATATCTAGACATCTACATATATGGGACCCATCCACGTCACAATCTGCCTTGCTTAGCTACATCTCCGCCGGCTTACTTGTAACAATCCTCATAGGTATAAACAACGAAATCTCGATGCGAATACAGATAGAAATAAACGTATATTAGTCAGTCTTATTATCATACAGAACAAAAATACCCTGATTTACAATCCTGATACGTGGAAGCACAGACCATTGAAACGAATTTATAACAGAAAATGTTCCAAAAAATTGCCGACCACAGGCGGAGGATCCGGGATGACATCCATATGGACGTTAATAGCTGGCCGCTGCAGCGCCAGTTTCAAAAACGCGGGCGCGTGGAATGAACTGGCGGATGTAGAGAGGGTAACACTAAGCAACTCCAGTGATGGCAGAGCCTCCCGGTCATCCAAAGGCATCGCACTGTTGCCACCTTCATCATCCAAAGTAGCCATCGAATTAACCCGCGAATTATCCACACGTGAAAACAGGGCGGAAGATCGAGGGGAACCTGATGTTCCAATGATGAGCGCTAAGAGTGCCTTGGTGTTGACTTTAGAAACACGAAGCTCCTTGAGGGCGCGCATTCGCTGGAAACACCACGCCCAAGTCCCAAAGGAATCAGCAGCAGAAAAAATGTTGTATGCTCCATTACCCGTCGCACCCTCATAATGGGGCATGGGCGATGGGATGCCAACTCCAACGAGTTCAAGGGAACGCAGTCCCGGTCCTCGTTTATTATCCGAAGGTAGTTCCATCCGCACCAGTAATTGTCGCAACATGGCTCCGGATTCTGCGTCAGCTCTGGCGCGTTTCCCATCCAAATCTTCGATTTTGACCGTGTCCAGATTCTGCATGAGAAGGTCACCAAGGAGAAGAGGGAGGTGATTGATACGCAGATGGAGATGTGTGAGATTAGGCAAGCTGATCAACGAGGACTGAGAAGATGAAGAATCGGTATCAGGGCCGATGGCAGATCCCACCCCGGTATCATCCATATCCGGTTCATAGGGAAATGAGCTGGAGTTTGGGGCATCTGTAATGCGCGCTTCCAACTCCAGCCGTTCCAGCTGTGGGGAGGAGCGCAAAACATGCCGCAGATCAAAGATCGAAAGAGGTGGAAAGCGGAGTGGATAAGTGATAGAAATCTCCTTCAGATTATGGGCGTTGGTCGTGGATAAATATGGAAGAAGATGATTAGTGAGCGTGAGCTGTCGTAGATGGGGAAATGTCGGTAGAGAAATGGGCGATACAGCTTTGGACCTGGAAAGATGATGGGAAACGTTTTCGGTCGTTTTTATCAACGACAGGGACTGGAGGGGGTGGGTGGTGGGATTATGAGAGGCACTTCCGTATAAGGACGAGATGAATGCCTGTGTCTCATCTGCGGACGGAGAACGGAGAGAGAGGGAGCTGATCTGAGAGGTATAGGCGCTCAAGTGACAAGGGAGCAGCTGAGCAGAATTGGAAGGCAACCTTGCCTTGTGCAGCTCAGCTTCCACCCGCACTTTGCAATCACCAGCCATGGAGAACCATACTTCTGACTTGGCCAAACAATAATTGAATGACTCCGGTGAAATATCGAGTTTGAGGTGCGTCCATATCTTGGGTGTGCGACGAACGACGTTGTAAAAGGTCCTGCAAACCTCGCGCAGTGTAATGGGAGCGTCTGGGTCGAGATGCGTGAGGTGACTGAAAATTTCCCCCAGGAGCTCTGGAGGCATCGAGCAGAGTCTAGAACTCATTGTGTTAGGGACGTATGCGAGTGAGAGGGGTAGTTAAAGAATCGTCTTGGGAGAGGAGGGGGTAAACCGAGGTAATGTCAGGTTTTGAGACGTGTAATGCGGCTTTTGAAAGCTTTTGAGAGGTCAACAAGCTCACAAAGCTTTTACGGAGGTTCTTTGGAATATTATAAACCTGAATTGTTTCCCTGAATACAAATTCATTATATCAACACATGGAGGAAGGACGAAACCGAGTTCTATAGGCTGACCTAGACCATACCAGTGAGAGAAATGATTTGTATTGGATGAAAAGAGGAGCGATCGGCCAGTCTGGAACATAGCAAATCACAGATCGCGGAAAGGTTTGGCGGTGGAACACCCACAGGAGTTCCGTTAGTGGCCTTTTCCACGTGTCAAATTATGATTATTGCGGGTTTTGGGAATGGACTTTGAGAGGGAAGCCTTTAACAGAACCTCGACACTACACCCTTGCTGATGCTTTTCATCAAACTGCGACAAGCAGTCCAGGCATTCTCGTTTGCGTCTGTTGACAAAAAGAGAAAAGCGATGTAAACACTGAGTAAAAATCTAAAAATAGTAAGCGATTAGTTTTTTAAAGGCCAAGCGAAATTTTCGCTCGGCAAAAATACTCATTGTGATTCGCCGAATGGTCCAGCCGCCAATTGGAAATTTATAACTTTCATTGACAACGGATTCTTGAACTACAAGGTTTGACATTTACGACCAAGTTCTTGCGCATCTAGTAGTGTACCAGGTGGTGCTGATTACAGAGCCGAGTCCGATTGAAGGATCAACTCTGCAGAAATAGATTGGGTGAATTCGTCAAAGAGTCCACAGGTGAAAAAAGGTGTAAAAACTGATTACATACCTGTATAAAATTTAATGCCTTCAACGTGTGTTTGGATCTCTGGAAAAGAATGGGTGAGAAACGTAGTACGTGCTAATTCGGTACTTCTTTAAGTTCTTACTAATTTTCTCATCGACCGTATGGATATTGAGCCTAAGAGACATGAATACACGAGTCGGCTCAGAAAAGAAATTAACTCACTTGGTCCCTGCTCTAGTAGGACTCCAGCGGTAAATATTCTCCGATAGATTCCACTGAATCACGAATCCGTCAGGTCAATGTGATACAAATAGCAACTCTATAACGCACATAGAATCTTGTATCTGAATTGAGAAAAGCGTAGTCATTTATTTAGAAAGCGACATCACTTGTTTGAAACCAGGCGCGTACCTGTATTTCCTGTCATCGCACTTGGGGCGGTCACAACATGTTCACCAAAGGCCGCTTGAACGGCCTTCGAAAAAATCGTCCAAGCAGGAGAGCCAAGATTGGAAGGTGAAATAGGGCTAGCAACATGTGCACTTGACCAGATCAAAGTTACATTGCCGATGCTATCGGTCTTAAATTCACCGTCCTCGAGTACTGGGGCTGTATAATCTCCATCAGAAATTATGACATTGAGTGAATATTTTTCTGCGATGGGCTTGACAAGACTGTAGTATGCTTTCTTCGTTCGTTGCGCTGCAGAAGAGTCGGTTAGTCAATGACATGCAGATCATTGCAGAAGGAAAAAAATCTCACGTGAACTAAAGATATCAATCCTGGAATTGAAAAGGACACGGGCACTTTCTGCAAGGGCATTGCTCTAGAAAAAATTGCGTTAAATCTGTGGCCGAAGAGCGGCATTATAAAGGACAGACCTTCAAGCCAGCGTGGAAGATCGTCGCAGCCTTAGAGGTTTGCACAAGGTAACGATTTCCAGGAGATATTTCGGCAAACTTGTGCGCCAAATGTTTGAAATCTGGTCGTTTGGCAGAGACACCGTCTTGGATCCAGCCAGGTACCTCAGCTTTATCACCGTGTCGGCCAATGCACGAAAGGTAACCCCAGATGGGACTCTTTTCCTCTAGGTGAGGCTGGAAGATGTCTGAATCCCTATTTTCTTCCTCGTGAGTTGGGGAATGATACCAGAGCATTTTAGTACTTACTCAACTGCAGAGACGATCTTGGACAAAAGTCCAATGGACGTATGAGGAGTAGGAACCGAAGAGCTTTACATCGCTGACGCTTAGTACGCCAGCTTTTCACGCAAAGCGACGGTACTTACTGTCCACCGAGCATATCCACTTGAATTTCTGCGTTCTAAAGATGAGACAATTAATCAGTAAGCAAGAGCTTTGGAACGAGACAACTTGCCAAATAACCCTTCTCCGCGACACCAGGCAAGGCAAATTCGGTGCCATAAATTTTATCAAGGCCCATGCCCCCTTCATCAACAATCATCGCAATTCCATTCTTGCCATACAGCGTTTCCAGATGTTTCCCGATGTTGGTGGCCCCTCGGGGACCACTTATTTCTTCATCTTGTCCGAAGGCCAAAACTAAACATACGTCAGTTAGGTTTGGTTTAGTACAGAGTGCGTTGTTCTTTTGTGACTCACTGATAGTTCTCTTTGGAGTCCAATCAGCATTCAACAGATGCTCAACCGCGGTCATGATGCCGATGACGTTGTTTTTGCAATCCCCTGCTCCTCGACCATAAACCCATTCTCCATCGTGAGTCCCGGAGAATGGGGGGTAGGTCCATCTGTCAAGAGCAGTGAGCCTAATCCATAAGAGTAACAAGGTCAATATCTGAGCTGAAACGTTTATCTGTCGATCTCTTACGCCGGAACAACATCCAGGTGACCAGTGAGCATCAAAGGCTTCGCGCTCGTGTCGGCTCCCTCCCAGGTATAAACCAGAGAATATCCTCCAATGATAGTAAGTTTGAGGTTTTCATGACTGTGTTGATAACCGATCAAGCTCAGAACAATTTGCAAGACTGAAACATATGATGGATTTACATCTTTGGGAAGGTTGAAGCAAGGTATTCGTGCATCTTTGTGAATGGCTCCCAGCGCGGGTCCTGGTCTACCGGACCCATATCATCAAATGACCTTGCGCCAGAATGAGCAAGGGTATCCGAAGAAGAAAAAATGACTTGCTCACATTGTCGGGATTCGGACAGCACCTGCTAAGTTTTCGGCAGCTTTGTCAGTAAAGTTGGGAGCATTGACGAAGTCGGACAAATGAGAAGGACGAGCAGCTGGCGATGGTTGCCTGCAGACAGAACTCTTGGATAACGCCTGCCCAGATTCAAGGCCTGTAAGATCATAAACAGTTGATGCCCACTCAAGTGGGGGTGCTGTCCAGTAGGCCAAAAGCGCGAGGACAAGTAGCACATTCAAGGACAAAAATCGCTTGGTCTTCCATGACCGTTGACCTTGTTCAACAGGGCTCTTCAGAGATTCCTCCAGTGACTTCACGGTCATTGTGGTGTATAGTGATGGAGAATAAGCAAGCAATGTTTCGGTTCCTCTTCCGTGTCTATATTAGCAAATGACATCGTGGAGTCAGGGATAAATCGAGCACTGGCAAATGGCGGGACTGATGATGGAATGGACACACGCGTGACAATGCTCAGCCCAGTGACCTAGTAACGCATCACACTAGATAGGGGTAAACTCATTCGAACAGCCTTCGAACTCCTCTCGCGGCAACGCACAAACACTCAAGGGGATGAAAGAAATCTAAATTCTTATGATATGACCTGAGCTTTTAGATCTGTAGCTACAACGATTTTAAGTGTACAGTTACTCCCTCAGCCGCACTTTTTTCAACAGCCTCCAAAATCCTTCTATTCTTCACAGCATCGTCAATGGTCGCATACCTTCCAACCTCTGGTCCTTTCGCAATTTCCTTCCATGACTGAATCTGAATGCCAACAGGTTCCGCAAACGCGGCCTCGGGATGGAGAACACTCGAAAGGCCTTCGATCTCAACTCTCTCCCCATTCAAATACACATCCGGGTTAGCCATCTGCACCCAAGGAGCCCTCTCAGATTCGATGCGAATTAAACCTTCGTCACCTTCGATCTCCCATTGGAGTAACTTTCGACCTTTGGTTTTACGAACACCACCGCGCCACATAATAGTCGCATGCGCCCCGCTGGTGAGCGGCCCGGAAAACGTGTATTGATCAGGTGTGTTGGTGGTCAATATTTCGTCTGTAGGGTTGCCATTGTGGTCGAGGACGGTAGATGTAGGGTACTGTCGTGAAGCGCTTGCGGTGATGGAAGTGAAATGACCCAGGATAAAGGTGAACGCATCAAGTTGGTGGCCTATTGGGATAATGAGTGCCGTTGCACCTGAAGCCTTGTCGACAGTGTATTTGTAGTGACCAGTGATATACGGGGACCATAGTCCATCTTCACGAGGGCCTACCATAATCTATAGAGTATAAGATTCATCTTTAAGCATCTTCAAAGCACAGGAAAGAGTCGTACCGAAGTTGCAGATCGAACCTTCCCAATGGCTCCCGAATCAATCAAATCCTTGACCTGCGCAGTGAATTTCAGAAACCATTTTCAAATTCAAACTCGCAGTGTCTAAAATCACATACCTTCCGCATAACCAGCGAATTTCGGGCTTGGAGATTGACAATCGTCTTCACGCCCTTTTTCTTCGCAGCCTCTGCGATCTCCAGCGTCTCCTCAAAAGTCCTCCCAGCAGGCCACTCAATAAATATATCCTTCCCCTGCTCAATAACAGGCAAAGCCAACTCTTTATGCATCGGCGCTTTTACCGAAACCACCACGAGATCCACGTCTGGATCAGACGCAATCTGAGCGGTCGAACCATGATAAGCATTGACACGATTTCCTGCCTCTTTACCATACTTTTCTGCTGCGGCTGTCGAAGAAGCGGCGGACGAGTTGGAGATTGCGACGAGCTTGAATTTCCCTTCGAGATTGGGATGAAGTAAAGCGGGGGCAAGCGTCGCCGCAGCCCACCCAGTGGGTGAGAGGCCAACAAAGCCAACGTTGACTGGTTTTTCGGTATGTTGGGTAGACATGGATTAAATGTTTGCAAGACGTATGAGATGAAGTAGGTGTCCTGCGCTTCGCCTTTTAAACTCTTGCATTAGAGATATGCTTAGTAATGGAACACATCCAAGCGACACATTCTGTCCTGAAAATATACCAAATTAATATAAAAAAGCTGCACAAAGAGGAGTCCAGAGCACGACAAATGATCAGTACATAATATGCTGAGGAAGACGAGACAACTGGGAGCAAAAAGTCGCAAGAGGCTGACAGAGATTCCAACAACAGATCGACAATCGTAACGTTTGGTTTACTGAGCGCTACCAAGAATGGTATTTTCAGGACAAAACTTGGGAACACTTGTCACATCACAACACGGCTAAAGTCCTTTGCATTTGCATTGCATCCTCATCGACATCCCGGACCCTTGGCATGACTAAAAGGCAATTCATCAGTTCCTGGTCGCAAAAATGGACATGCCCTCAGCCAAACTCCTTGGATCCACAACCCAAATAGCCGCCTTCAACTTCGCATCCACATCTTTCCCACTCGCAGTCCCATCCCCACCCTCAGTCTCATCGGGGTCAATATTATCCTGCCACCCAACAGCCCTCACCTCCTTCAATATCGTCTTCACACTCGTCCGATTCGCAGTGAGCGTCGTCCAACCCCTCTCCGCACCTCTCAACATACTCTCCACCGTATGAGCCGTAAGCCGTGGATTAGCTTTTGTAACCTTGGCTCGTTGGATTTGAACATCAGGATTAAATCCATCAAGGGGCAGAACGGTAGATGGTCCCAGATTGGCCTCAGCAGCTGACGCCAAAGGAGGTGTAGAAACCACATTATCGGGTAGTGACCGAGGATGAGGGACAGGTCCTTCAGAAAGCATATCAACGCACACTTTCTGCAATACACGAGAAAACGGTGATCTCGTTTCAGAGTCCACCGGTTGAGTGCCACCATCAGGTCCATCCACAACCACGTCATCCTCGTATATCCTCATAGGAAGCAGAGGTACGAATCCCTTCTCAAACCTCGAACCCAACCAATACAACTTCTCAGCTTCATCCACATCCATCTTTTCACACCTCTGATCCCATCCAGCCTTTGAAACTTCAGCAAGGGACGAAACCTGAAACAACCCCTTCGCCCTACGTCGCTCATAGACCCCGCCAATCTTCGCAACTATGCCCAAGCAGCGATCACGAGCCTCCCGGGTTGTCCAGAATACAACCCTTGGCCGTAATCCTCCATTCCTCTGAGCTTCGTCCTGTATTCCTGCTTCAATCCTGTCGTACAACTCCTGCAACATACCCTTCCCCATCTCCTGCAACAGTTGATTCGTCAGGGACCTCGCGTGCTTGAACAGATCTCTCGGAAGATCGTTGATATCAGTTTCAAGGGCCTCAGCAGTCAACGTCGACCAAGGTGGCGGAGACGGCGTGGATTCACCAGGTGAAGGCGTGGAGATCGTCTCATCTGTGATGCGTCTTGTCTTTTTACCACTCATTCCTCCCATCTGTCGTTGTTTGGCCTTCCATTCCCGGTATTCGGGTGGTGGAACAAAACGTCCATTAGCTTCCTCTATTGTGGTGGGCAAAGCTGCATGGGTGAGGTCAGAGATGAGCGCGATGAGCACTGAAAGGTCGAGATTGATGTTGATTGTAGGAACAAAATCCCCACTTGAAAACGAAGATTGAGACGTTGGGCGCATTTGGGCTGTCCTCATTGACTTTTCCTCCAGGTCATGGATAACTGTAGGCGATCGCTCTCCTAGTTCGACCGTGACACCAAGTTGTTCAAGGAGCTTGATGGTTTCGCCAATCCGTTTGTCGACAGGCTGTCCTCGGGATGTTAAAGCTGTAGGATCCAATCGCGTGAGGCGCAAGGTGACGTTTGGGGTATACTGCACTCCATTGACGAGAACAGGATTTGCGTGAGCAGCAGTCAAAAGTGAACGAGCCATCCGTATAACTGAGTTGTCTAGCTGAGTAGGGGCAGGTTGATCCAATTCATCCTCTGGCTCAGAGTCCGTGTCAGCCAGATAAGAATCTATCTCGCAGAATTCGGAGAGCAATCTAGAATTCTTTATCCTATCCAAAAGAAAATATATTAAGCTCAATATTCTTGAGGATGATGAGGTTGATAAAATTAAAACGAACGTGTTCACGCGAATCCAACGACGGCCACCATCTGCGACCACATCCACCTTCGCAGCAGGTGGATGGCGCTTGCCGCCCGTTACACGCTTTGCTTTTGCTATGTGAGCTGTTTCCTCTGCAGCATTTCCAGCAGGTGTCTCCAGAAACGTCTTGAAGATATCAACGACAGGCTGCGGGGCACAAAGCACCTCATTCCACACAGCGATCACATAAGGAGCGTTGGTTGACAGTGGTGGTAAAGTCTCGCTGTTAGGCTGATCTAGAAACTACTGTGTAGGATCTCTGTCAGTCGTCTTACTCGTATTTGTATCTTGGATTCAACAGGACTGTCATACCTTTTCCAACACCCCAAGATCGATCCCAATATCCTCCTTGAGCTTTCTTAGTCCAGGAATAGGTTCTGGATGAAGCCATGAAGTCCCTTTTTCGTTAATTTCTCCTTCTTTATTGGTATCATTCACAGTAACCCCCAAGGCCTCATAGGACGAATCGATTATTGGAGGCCGTGGCGTAAGTGGTTGAAACTGGGTGATAACCTCTGAAATGGTTTGAAGACGAACTCTGAGATTTACAAGATCAAGATGGGACTCAGGAATCGCCATGTTCTGTATGGTCCAACACTGTATGAGAGGAGAAAAGCAAGCTGTCAACGTCGTTCAGGATGGTGAGCGGTGAGCGTCATTTTTGTCACAAATCTACGCGAAATGTAATTAGTCCCACATTTCGGGACTACAATAGGTAAGATCTGGTCCCAAATATGGTTCCTAGATAATTAGCCTGATATGGAAGAAGCCCCTATTTCTGAACGCCCGAGTCAGCTAGCATGAGACTGCTACGCGTGAGCAACTCGGGTCCACCAAGATTCTTTTCTGAGGAGCCAGTGAAGAAAAAAAGGAGGAATTGCTACCTCATTAGCTGACATCAATGGATTTTCGCCCTCGCAAATCAACTTAGGCCTGTCATGTTACCAGACTGTATGTTACAGTAGTTCGAGAGTTACACACGAACATACCACTAGGTGTAGTATAATGCTGCCTCTATTACTTTGTAGCATTTTTGCGGGCACATTATATCATGTATTCTCCTTATTACTATGGGCGGCTCATCCCACGAATGTCAATCCTTCAAGAGCCCTAGGCCTAAACTTTCTGCGAATTCAATAACCAGCGCGCAACCGAGCATGATTGGAGTCATTATCATAGACTCGCATGACAGTCTGAGGCTAGCGTATTGTCTTCGTTGATTTTGATCGATCTATATCACAAAGTACTCATGGCCTATCTTAGCACTAGTGCTGCAAAGTTGTACGGCACAACAAGACCCCGCTGATTTTAAAGTCGCGATCGGAGCTGTTGGATGTCCAAAGAACCTAGTACCACCCCCACCTCCCGTCATTCTTCGCATTTCTCCATCTTTGGCACAAGTGGCCGTCTATATCATGAGCGATAATCCCCCCCAGCTATCAGATCTACCCAATCCTTTCACACCCATGGCGTTTCTACCGCCTGACGAAGCATTTCAAATAGCAATTGCGACATATATAATAGTGGGATCGACTGCGGTGTGCAGCCTCTCTAGACCTGGCCAAAAAGTTCTTATTGAATTCATACTTCACTTCCGGTATCAATAGGTACTCATATGGGATATTCTGAATAGCTTAGGAGAGGACTACAAGCTTTTAACTACGAGGCGGAAGGGCATTGCAACTCTCGTGTATTGGTTATCCCGGTGAGTGCGCATTCCTTCACTGTAGAACGCTCGTAGCCCCTAATAAAAGAACAATCGCATCAGAGTCGCAACACTGGGATTCGCGCTTACAAGTACTCTGTTCCAAAGTGAGAGACTTTCAAATATTTATGAGCGCGGCACCGATATATATATCACAATTACCCTCTCGTTATAGCCGCCCCGCTTACAACTCACTGCACGCTCTTTCAAAAGGTTAACTCTGCGTGGTTCTCCTTTGCTACACCAACAACAGCCCTCCTCTTTCTCCTACGCATCCGCGCCATTTTCCATCGCACCAAGAGCGTGATCTACCTATTCTACGCCCTTTGGCTTGCCCTCCTTGCCGGATGCCTCACTGCGCCCTTTTCTACGTCCGCCAAACGTATAGGTACCACCAAATACTGCATTGGCGATGATGTTAAAGTTTATACCGCCACGGCTATTGTTTTACCACTCGTCTATGACACATTTGTGTTCTTGGCGATTTCATGGAAATTAGCGCTCAATCATTCAAGTTCTGGCAAACGTCTGGGCATCAAGGAAATGATCAAAGGCGATAGCTTACCCATTCATTCAAAGGCATTATTGAAAGATGGTCAAGCTTATTATTTGTTCGTTTTAATCTCCTTTCCATTTCCCTTATCATCAGCGTGCCAGGCGCTAATCATCAACTTTGATTGCTTCTATCAGGACAACCGTAATAACGGGTATAATAACAGTAATTATGCTCTACGCACCAGGAGTACCAATACTATATCGTGAAGCGTTCACAGTTCCTAATGTGACTCTCATCAATATCATGGCCAGCCGTGTGTTCCGTACCACAAAGCTCAAACTTGGCCAGCCTGCGGGAAGGGGCCATACTAATATTATTCCGATTGCGCTCAGCAATGGACGTACAAGAATTGGTCCCCCAGTCTCAGAGGCTTCCCCTTGCGGAAGAGATTCGGCAGCATACAAACCAAACGTAGCGAGAAGTATTGGTCATGTTGCGGGTAGGGAAGCGACAGTGTAACGAGCGGCTCGCTCTCATAGAACGGTACACTGTAGCGAGGGCCAGCGTTCTATAGAACCTGGTAGAACTGTAAGGGTGTTATTTAGCTATACGATAGACAATAATGTACATAGAAAGTATTAATAAAGCAATACATTACCTGTGGTCTAGACAACTGTGGTGTTTGTTGTCGGCGTTGTGGTGTGTTGTCAATAGGTCGGCGTTGTTGGTAATCCATCATACGTCGTCGATGGTGTAGCTAACAATACATTATGTCGGACGTCGTCGTCGGAGGTGGTGATGTGTGCGCAGTACATCGATGTCGGAGGTGATGGTGTTGGTATGAGGTCGGAGGTGATGGTGATATTGGTAGGTCGGAGGTGATGGTGTTGGTAAGACGTCGGAGTTGGTGGTGATATTGGTAGGTCGGAGGTGATGGTGTTGGTGTTACGAACTCCATAGGTTGCGCCAGTTATTTTCTTTTCTTTT
>NHTK01005825.1:0-19684 GCA_002938355.1 Panaeolus cyanescens | reverse complement strand
GTGGGAGTGTGAAGGGTGGGATGAATGTGAATGTGGGTGGGATGAATGTGGGGGGTGGGATGGGTGTTGTGGTTGAGTGTGTTGATGAGGATCAAGAGTGAGAGACGTGAGCTCGTTATAACTGGATTCACCTCTTCATTGGAATCGTTTTTCGTCTTTGTTATCTGGATTCGTCTCGTCTCGTCTCGTTTGGTTTTTCAGATTCGGCTTTATATCTATTCATACCTCGAACCTCCCTTTGGTCGTGAATCGCCCGGATCTGGATCCTCTTCAAAACTTGACTCGTCATGCTGGTTGCCATCATCATCAACCCGTGCTGGTCCTCTCTTCACCGTCGTCATCCTAGGACGCGCTGGTCCTCGCCCCTCTTCACCCCTCATTTGAACGCACCCCGCACGCGTAGTGGAAGACACTTTGACTCCCTCTTGATTGAGGTTTGATGTTGGTGTTTTTTTTTGCTGCTGTGTTGCGCCCCCTTGTTCGTATTTGACCCTTTCGTCGTCGTATTTGACCCCCCATTCGATTCGATTCGAACTCTGAACAAGCTCGAAGTTTAACCGCGTGTTGTGTACCGTTGATTGTTGGTGTGATTGTTCAAGTCGATGGTGAGTGTTCGATTTGTTTTTGTTGTCGTTTCTGTTTCGTTTGGTCCTTGTTGTTACTTTCGTTCGACGGGACTGTTTATCTTGATTTCGAACCCTTCAAATTCCCAAACTTCGACTTTCATTTGATTTCACCCACCGTCACCTTGTTTTTATCGTCGTTTGTTTCGATTTTCATTCTTCAATCACAAATCTCAACGTACTAATCCCTCGGTTTATTTTCAGATCACGCTCGAACGTCCTATTCCCATCCACCTACGCACTTGCCCACTCTGACCATCGCCTCACGTCATGCATGTTATTGATGAACACCAGGTATTGCGCTCCTTCTAGTACGTCGAGCGCACCTCGTCGTTTTCAGTTATCATGTCATACAAGGCCATGGTCTTCATCACGTAGTGGTCGTGCCCCGCTCTGACCCGAGTCAGATGCAGGCCTTCGTGCAGTGGTGGTAAGGGTAACGTGTCGTTCTTGAGCCTCTGTTTGCGCCACGAGTCATTGATTTGATATTTCGTGGTGTGGATGGATGTGTGGTTTATCGCGTGGTAACAGCTTGCTCTGACGATGGGTACAAGAGACTCGCTTGTTCGTTTTCTTTCGTTTCGTTTCGGTTTTAATCCCCTTTTTTTGCTGGCTCGATTTTTCTTTTTTCTCGTGTTATCTCGTGCCATTCACGCATAGGGTTCAACTTGGTCTCGTCATCTTCACGTTTCCTCTCTTCTCGTTTTTATGTTGCTCGTTTTGTTTCATCGTCGTCATCATAAACATACATATCATCGTCATCGTCGCTGTTCTATCAAGGATTTTTACATCGTGTTTTCATAGTTCATGGTTCAGTTTTCATCACGCATCATCACCCCCTTCGCCCTCCACCACCCATGTTTTACGATCGAGTACACCCTTCTTGTGCTCAGGCAGCACCGCAAACACCACGTTCCTTCCTTTCTCACTCATTCCATGCTATTCCATTTCTATCATATCTCCCCCGTCGCTTCTCAACCCCCTTTATCTATAGATGTAGCATAAAGAGCTTTGATTGATAGTCGTACATGGGATTGATAACCCCGACGTCTCGCCCTCCTTTCTCCCTTTCCTTCCAGTGGTTGGGTTGGGTTGTGATGGCTTGCAGACTCGATTATGGTGTATGGTATATGGACTTATTGGTTTTTGGTTTGGACTTGGTTGTTTATTTTAAACGTTGACGTTTTCCTCCGTACCCCTAGGTGGTTAGTGGAGATGATGTTTTTGGTGGTAGTACTCTCGTTTTACGGTGTTGGGTTGTAGGGGTGTATGTATGTATGTATATAAAAAATATAAATTAAATTGTGGTTTGAGTTGTTTTGGGATAAGATATCAAATATGAGCTACATAGGGACTTTAAAATTGAGATGTGGAGGACGTGGTTAAAGAACTATGCAGTGCCGTTAGTCCTATGATTTTTAGGCTGCAGAGGTATAAAAAAGTTACACGCTACTACCAGATGATTTCCGATACGGGGAATCGAACCCCGAGCTACCGCGACCTCAATTGCAACGATTAATTGTCATGAAAGGCGGTAATGTTAGCCGTTACACCATATCGGATGTTAAATTATCGGCCGTTGATAGCCATGGTATTGCTATAGGCTTTAAAACCTCGCCGCCCTTATCATCCGGGATGAGGCGTAGCCTCATCAGAGGATAAGATGAAGTGTTGAGAATAGCGTGCCATATTTGCCTGTAGCAATAAGACCAAAGAGAAGCGCGATGGGCGGTGATATGCTGCCCAGCGCAAAATTTTTCTCCCCATACTTTCGTTCGAGTCCTCACTCACGGGAGAAAAATCCTTTGCATAAAAAATCTCGACTCGGGCTTCAATTTCTTTTTTTCACCCGCCCACCCTCTTCCTAGTGTTTGGGACGGCCGCTTGGAATCCAATTCGGATTGCCTTGGCTTGCCTTAGCGCTCAGGTCTTTTGGCAGCGCGTTTCTCTACAACGCCGCAGACGTGTTCTCGAGCGCATTTTGCGGAAACGCCTGACGCGTATCGTCAAGAGCGTTGACGCGTCGAGATCACGTGCCTCCCGAAACATTTCCGAATCGGAATTTCGGGAGGTCAGCCAAACGACCCCCGCACCCTCACAAAACTTGGTAACCCCAAATTTTGTTATCCACTCATCATCTTTTATCAGAAGACACAAAGAATCCTAAGAGCAGAACTTCAGAAGATATTTATTCATTAACATTCCCATCACCGCACGCGTCTAAACGATTTAACGGATATCTTATTTATCACACAAGACACTTTGATACCAAGCAAAAAGATAAAAATAGGCGTTAAACGTGAGTGACCTCTAATAATAATGACAAAAAGTTAGAATCCTGAAATAAGCACTAAAGAAACGCGAGCCTCGCGATTTCCTACCGTTGTCCTCACGGACGTTGAATGTATTTTCGATTTTAACTCAAGAAGTCAGAGTCGTTCATACGCGATATTGATATCGGCCATTCGGTTATGAGCTAGCTGATGTTCTCGAACCTTCGTGCTTGACTCAATTCATGCAGGGTGGTGTGGTCCTCCTGAAAAAACATGTTACGTAAACGGACCACTGTGTCATAGCGTGCTCGCCTGCCCTTGCCTTGCACTTGCTCTTCACCATCATCATCCTCTACGTTCTTCCGTTGAACTATCCACTATTCTTCTTAAAATAACCTCCCTCATTTTGACTCCTGACACATCGCAATACTGGAATAGACCCCGATCTCACAATTTAAACCCAACCAGCGAGAGCTACCACCGGTCCCCTACTCCATCGTCACATGCATTTTCTGGTAAGCAACACTCCATTACATTTTCCATTCCATGCCCTGTTATTTCTCTCTCCGACACAGTGCCCCAGTGTCTACTTATAAACCATCATCAATACACAACTCGTTGCTAACAGCCAACTTCTCGTTCGCTTAACCAACAGCCCAATTTTCTGAATCTTATACATGACGCTTCCCATCCATGACCACGACTCGGAGTACGAAGAATACGATTCCATACCTGCCTCGCCTCTCACGACATGCAGCAGCTACAGCACCGCAGCCTCAGCGCTCTCATTCACACAATCACAACCCCAACCACAGTCAGCTACTGACCTCGCCCTCCCACTTGAAATAATAGAACTCATCATCGACGAGCTCGCATCGCCCGTCGACAAAGAGTCTCTCCGCGCATTCTCTCTCGTCTCTCATGCCTTTGTGAAGCGCTGCCAAACCAAACTATTCCACACCATCGACCTCGGCGACCGCTGCATCCCAGGCGAACTCTACTACCACCGCTTCCTGCACGTCCTCTCCCAACGACCCAACTTCCGCTCATGCATTCGCGTTCTCAGACTCGTAGACAGCTACGTCTGGGACACAAAATCAGACTGCAAATGGCTCGCCAACGAGGAGAGCATATGCGACGTCCTAGACCAACTCCCCAACTTGGAAAACTTTTCGTTGACGTTTAATACTGGTAAACCGAGCTGGAGCTCGTTGAAGCCGTGTATTCGACATGCGCTGATGAAGCTGTCTGCGAGACCCCGGATCAAGGCGTTTTCGTTGGGTCATATTCATGCGTTCCCGCCTGCCCATTTGGTCACTCTGACCTCGATAAAGCACCTCACGCTCGTGGATCTCGCTATTCCTTCATCTGCGTTGTCGAGTAATGCCGAATTGGACGTGTTACTTGGGTTGGGAACGACGGCGGGTGGGATTGTGTCAGGGAAAGGTCACTGTTGTGTTGAGACGCTGTCAATTTCTGACCCGTCGCCTGCGACGATTTATGCGCTGTCGAGGATATTTAAAACCCAGGACCAGCCTTTGTTGAGGATTTTGAAGGTGGCACTCCCTGGTGAGGCTCGGACGGATTTGGTGCATAGTTTGTGGGAGATTGTTAAATGGGCGTCGGGGACTTTGACGCATTTGGAGTGGAGGACGGCGATTAGGCCTTCTACGCCTGCACTTCGTGAGTGGTTGTTTTTGTGATGATAAGTTGCTGTGGTTAATTATTAATGAACACGGCTTTTTTTCTCCTTATCGTCTTTGTATTCGAATGGTGTTCGACTACTGGGTATGATAATTAGGCCCGCCGCCTCCCATCGACCTCTCCATTCTGTCTACCCTTCGATCCCTACACTTTGTCGTCAACTTTCACTCTTCGGTTCAACCCGTGTTCACCCATCTTATTTCGATGCTCCAACAACTGCAGGTTTCGTCCCGGGAGAGCTTTGAGGTGTTGACTATCGAGTGCATGTTTTTGAATACTGCCGAGTTGGTGGCGTGTGGTAGTGATTGGGCGTTGTTGGATGGTGTGTTGAGTGGGTATGAGGTTGGGGCTGGAGGTGCTGTTGTTGGGAACGAGAGCTCTGCGTCGGAGGTGAAGATGATCAGGAGAAGCTCGACGAATGGGACTGCGATTGGGAATGTACACCATGCGAATGGACATCACGTCGTACACAACGGAAATTATCATCATACCAATGGAAATGGACATGCGGCGACGAATGGCTATGATACCCTCTCTCATACCAATGGAACTCATACCCCTGATCACGATAATGTTAGATTCGATACCCACCACCCCCACGCACTTTCGTCACCCTTGTCTTCCTCGGTTACTTATCGTAATGGCGTTCGAGTCCCTTTTCCCTCACTGCATACTATCATTTTTGGCGCGCGGATCAAGACGGTGCGTGGGTTGAAGGAGAGTGCGAGGGCGATATTGCAGGAGCAGTTGCCTGGGTGTAGGAAGAGGGGAGTTCGATTGATGTTTGGATGGGAAGGTGTGTAGAGAACGCTTTGGGGGTGCGCAGACGTTTTAATTTTGTTGTATGTACGCCTTGTAATGATCAAGATTTCGGGAATTGGGGATTGAGGTGACTTGGGCTCGAGGTTGAATCCGTTTTGAGTGGTTAGCGATAGTGGTGGGTATAGAATGGTGAGTTGGCTGTGTACCCTGTGGTTTGAATGTGTGAGGCACGCTTCGACTGGAAAATGATAAGACTCTATTTAATTTGCAGGGGCGCAATATATTATGACAGACAGCTGGATGACAGCAGTGTCCGTGAACTGAATTGAAGGTTAGACTCAGCCGGCGACCTGGACGTGTGGTGTGACCATGGTGTGTTCCTGGATGCGGTGCGCAGTGAGTCGAGAGTATTTGAAGTGTGGAAGCATAGATATAAATGAATTTATTGCCCCGTCTACCCTACTACCCCAACGCATTCTTTAGCCTCGAACGAATGGTGTTTCATCTTCTTGCTCCCTTTGCCATTGCTGGTGCCCGCGAAGGAGTGAAGTGGGTGGATAAGAAATTGATGGAGAGGGAGAATAGGAAGGCGCATGAGAGGCTTACAGAGCAGGCTGCGGCTGAAAGGAGGGCTAGCTCTAGCAGGGGCGCACCTGTGGCAATGTATTTACCGACTACTCGCGAGATTGAAGAAAGGAACAGGGCTCGAGAGAAGAAGGAAGCTGAGGAGAAGGCGTTGGCTGAGAAGAAGGAAAAAGAGGAGAGAGAGAAGCGGGAGAAGGCATTGGCAGAGAAGAAGGAGAGAGACGAGACAGAGAAACGGGAGAAGATATTGGCGGAGGCGAGGAAAGAGGCTGCGATTGAAGCCGCGAAAAAGGAGGCTGAGATTGCGAGGATCAAAAAAGAAGCAGAAGTAGCGCTGGCGAACAAGAATGCAGAGATCGCTGCAGAAAGAAAGAAGGCTGAAGATGAGCGGATCAAGAGGGAGGAGATCATGCGAAAACTAAAAGAAGCACTCGAAGCGCAGAGGGAGGCTGAAGACGCGTTGCTGAGGGGTATTCCTCCCGATGTTCGACCGACTCATTACCAACTTCAGTCATTTAGAAAGGAGTATGGGTATCAGGTGAACAAGTTTCACGTTGCAGTTGTGGGCGAGTCGGGAATGGGCAAGTCTACTTTCCTCAACGCTGCACGTGGATTAGCGCCTGGCGATCCTGGTTATGCGCGTTCCAGTCTCAATGAGTGCACCACGGAGGTGACTCGGTATGAAGACCCTCGACATTTCAACTTGGTTTGGTACGATGTTCCAGGCGCCAATACCCCAACTATAACGGGATGGACCTACTTCATGGACAAAGGCCTCTTCGCGTTCGATGCCCTTGTCATTGTCTTTTGCGATCGATTCACCCAAACTGTCGGTACATTGCTGAAGAATGCGAAGACGTGCAACAAGCCAGTATACCTTGTTCGGACAAAGGCAGATCAGCTCATGTCGAACCTCAAGTATGAGATGGATTGGCCGGCGAGTGAAGAGGAGTTGAAGAAGCGCCTTGTGGAGATGACGAGGGATACGGTTCGCAAGAATATGGAGTTGATCAGTATGCCGACTGATACCGAGTTTTATCTGGTTTCGAGGGATGTTTTGACGGATTATGCAAAGGGAGGTATATTGGACTCTGAGGGGATTCATGAAAGGAAGCTTTTGGACGATATCTATGCCAACAAGACAGTAGTAGAAAACAAGACATAATTGGAAGATAGGAATATTTTGGAATATGTCAATACCTTCTCTGCGGTATAAATTGAATACATTTCCCTTCGTCTTTATAAGCAGGGACATAGAAAAAACGACCCCCATAACCTGGTATATAAACCCTAGGAAGCAAACCAACATCCGAGGACGGGGGTGCCACCCATTGGCGTACCTTGAGGTTCGTTATCTCCCACATGCCTTTAATTTGATAGTGTCCGGCCATTCCCTGGTCACTACGATCCGGGAGCGGATTGTAAAGGTTCAGCGTCTTCAGTAATGGGCATCCAACCGCAATTGCGTCAAGTAAAGCGTGCTATGCGGAACATAATCAGAAAGAGACTCGAAATTGCACGATACGTAAAAAGTGGACTTACAACATTTGGTTCATCCTTTTCCAAGGGGTCCGGATCGTTCAAACCCCCTAGTTGACCGTACCCCACTCCTAAACCGAGAAACCTTAAACGCTTGCATTTTTTAATTGTATCCTTGTATGAGCGGTTGAAACACCACTGATCTTCATAGTCCAGCTCAACATCCAGAGCCTCCAGCGTCGAAACATGATTGACCAGTGCTTCGTTGTAAAACCGCTCTGCATCTAAATACCCGCCTTCAGCGAGGTCAGCTATTCTGCGATAGCGATTGAGCAGTTTGAACGACTTGAGTCCCCTATAAGAGCACAAATAATTGACGAGGGATGTCGGAACACGGTCGACTGTGATTTCTTGCAGCTGCGCCTCGGATTTTGTTATAGCCACCCAGAATTCTTGAAACATGTCTAATCTTTCTTCAACGGTGGTGTCTGAAATGGGACAGTCAAGGATTTGCAGGGATGAAAGGTGTGAGATATGGGGATGGAGCTCGCGGCACGGGAGGTGGCCGTTGAGGTTCAGGCTGCGAAGCTGCAATACAGTTCCGGACTCATTGCAGCGATTGAAAACCTGGCTGAGCGTGTCTCCCAATGCTCCGGGTCCGCTGGCCCTACTCAAGCTCAGGGATCGCAGCTTTGGGGATTGGATAAGCACCTGAGATAGTTCATCAGGATGGGCGGCCGGCATTCCTGTGCTTGGGCTATCTCCTTTGAATACCTTGCACTCAAGGAAAGTGAGGTTATTGAAGTAGCTGAGAATAGGGTACTTCATGTTGGTTAAGGTGACGTCCAGGTGGTTTAATTGAGGGTACTTGGAGACGATTCCTGCTATAACCTGGTGAGTAGACTTGGTATCGTTGTCTGTTGGATACCACCTATCCATGCGCATAAGAATTGTAGATTAAGATGATGTACAATGATCAATGATACTCACCGCAGACGCTGTATATTTTGTAAAGCATTTAGAGCAGGCGTCAATAATTCAATCACCTGTTGTTCTGTTATGGAGCTGCCTTCACTAGAAGTGGCTTCGATGCGGAGCGCTTGGACGGCATTGATACGTCCTCCACCTGCCATCCACTTAAGCATGTCGAATGTAGACTGTATGTTATGTTCATCTTTGCGACGGGGAGAGATGGTGAGGGAGCGAAGGACATTGAACGCAAAGACGTCGGCAAATATGTTACACGTCAGTCGAAGGTTTTGGCAATCCTCTCTGCTAAGCTACTTGGTATGCGTGAGTATGGACATTGTCAAAGATTGAAGCTCGGCTAATTTACATAGCTTGACATTGCTAAAAGAAGCTCATGCGATAAAGTTGTGAACATGGCTCTTCTGTGAGATGATGGTGCGGAATGAGATGGATAAAAGGGGAGGGCTTGGTGTGGGGGACACCGCACAGCCTCTCTCATTCTTCAGACCCAGGGACGCGGTCGCAACGAGAAAGCTGTCCTCATGCCACTTTTTATATATAAAGAGTCACTGGCGTCCGCTCTATTAGTATTTCCGGCTGTATTTAATACACCCCGTTTCGCCATTATATACAGCATGAAAGTAAACCCCTGAATCATAATGAATTTGACCCATTACCCAAACTGTAGGAAGTGAGCCGACCGTCGCAGACGTTGGAGCAACCCATTTGTCGATCTTCCTCATCATGATCGCCCACATGGTCTTCCTTTGATGGTATCTGCCGGAATATGGTACATGACTTGTGATTTGATTGGGTAGAGGATTGTATAGTGCCAGAGTCTTCAATGAGACACAGTTAATCGCGATAGTGTCGAGTAAAACATGCTATAAATTGGGCGCAGCCAGAAGTGGACCTGAGTACAAAAATGATTCAAAGATTCGAGGGGAATACGCACGAGATTCGGCTGGTCCTTCTCTAATGGATCCTGACTAGTCGTTGTCCCTCCCAATTGACCGAATCCTAAACCCAAACCAAGGAATTCAAGACTCCTGCATTTGGCGATTGTCGATGCATAAGTCCTCCGAAAGCACCACTTGTCCTCATAGGCAAGATTAAGATCCAATAACCGGAGTGTCGAGTAATGGTTGACCAACGCCTCATAGTAAAACTGTTCAGTTGTTGCAACGATGTCATCAAGGACGGATTGATTGATGTAGAGGTAGAAGTTGTGCAGCTTGAAGGATTTCAGGCCTTCATACGACTTCAAATAGTCCACCAGAGAGTGAGGAACAAGATCTACTGAGATATGCTGAAGTCGAAGTTGGCTCTTTGTGACTAGACGCCAAAATTCTTCAAGGCTTTGGCGACCCTCCTTTGTCTCCATCAAACATGAGGGTGACTCGAGAATCTCGATTGTTGTAAGATGGAAGAGATGGGGCAAAATTTCTGGTGATGGAACGCATTTCCTAAGTCGCAATCGATCTAGTGGTAGCCTTATACCAGACTTATTGCACTGCTGAGAAATGTAGCCGAGGCCATGATCTGTTTTTGAATCGCCGAGGACGAAACCAAAGTCTCTCAGTTTTGGAGATTGAATGATGACCCGTGTGAATGCATCTACGGTTGAGACGGTAACGCCCAGTGCGGCAATGTGTCGCAATCGGACTGGGACTTGTGCACCAGCTTCGATGGATGAGAGATTTTTGAAATGCGCCAACGCAGTTGATGATTGAAGGAAGACGAGGTCGATTGCTAGGTGTCCTAACCGTGGAAGTTGGGAGACGATTCTTGCTACAGCCTCATGCGATAGCTCAGGATCGTTTGCTTGTGGGAACCAGCTGTGTTTGGGGTGGGCTGAGAGACTCGCTATCAGATCATTGAATGCTTACCTGAATGACTGCAAATTGCTCAACGCCTTCAAGGCAGGCAACAGGAGATTCATCAACTCCTCGTCTGATACGATATTCGAGCTTTTCAAGTCGTCGTTATCTTCATCACTGCTTGGGAGATTAGAAATCGAGATGGACCGAAGGTGGAGACATCGGATAGCATCAACGCGCCCTTGATGGACGAATTTACCCCCAGCCATCCATTTTAGCATGTTCAGTGTAGACGTTATCTTTTCTTTGTCTTCAACTCTGATATCGATACCCAAGGTATGAAGGACGTCTGAGGCGAAGATGTCCCCAAAACCAGTACAAGTCAATCGCAGATTTTTGCAAGCTGCAAATTCAAGCTAGAAATAAATCTGCAGATTTAGCTCATTTTCTCCCTGTAGCGTAAATTTAGCCATACTGACAGGATATCTCCAAGAGAATTTCGTTCGAAAGTGAGGAAAGTAACATCATGGTGTGGAACAGAACCAAGCGTTGCGCTCGTTAGGACATCAGGCCACGGTGACTTCTGTGGGAAAATATTACCGAGTTGAACGGTGTCTTCACGAGTACTTGGTGAAAGCAACTTGCTCTCTTCCTTCATACAAGATGCTGGAAAACCTCTCATGTCGATCGAATACATCGCATACTATTCGATTGATCCCCAAATTCTCCTACCTCTTCCTGTTGTAGATGGATTTGCGCAGGCAGTCCTTCAATCTCCAAAACTCCGCTCGCTCACCTTCATCGCATCTCCGGGCCAAGAACATATCTTGGACAATATTCTCGATAAATGTCGCGCCAGTAACATTATTCTTCCGCTGCGTTATCTAAGCATTTTTCGCATTCTATCCCCCCTTCCGCTCATTCCACACGTCGAGAACTTAACCTCCATCGATATCGTGGATGTTACTACAGAAGATGACTACTCCGTGACATCTTTCAACCAGTTGTGGCGAGCAATTTCGCAGAAAGGTGCCCGCCTCGAATGGATTCACGTGGATCGGGTACCACCTACATTGGTTGATTACTTAATCACCTACCGCGGACTAAAGTCCTTCACGCTGGCCAATTCGCAGACCCCAGCAGACAATTTACTATCTAATGACGTGGATGCCGAACGCTTTTACTTCGAGGTTATACCAATGCATTGCGCGACAATGCGAACATTGGATGTGCGACTCAAGTTCATCAGAAAGTGGTGCTTTTCTTCTCGTCTTGCGTCCGTACTTGCACAGTGTGCGGCACTGGAGCGTCTTGCTTTGGGATTTAGTTCTGAAAATGGGGCCCCCATTGTACGTGATACCCTCTCATTTGATGTACCAGACACCCTTTCTTACTAATTTTTCTGTATGACGTCACAACCTCCCTCAGCACGCCCTGCTTGACAACATTATGGGAAATTGTCCGCGGCTGCGGGTACTCGAAATCTACCAACCTTTACCAGAACGCACTTATAACCCACTTTCTCCGGGTTCTTCCATCCATTTTCATGCCATGTACCAGGTTATGCAATCGGATTTGTTGAGCTGGATAGGCAGATATCGTCACAAAGCGCAACCTCCCCAACACTATAGCGCTAACACCGTTCCATCGATGCCGAGTATCTTTTTCCCAGATTATGGTGCCCTGATATGTTTTGACCCAGTGGTGGAACAACAAAATGGGGTAGTCAGTATTCAATATCATGATGGAAGGCGTCGAATGATGTAGTCATAATTTGAATTTTATTATGAGAATTCAAGTTATGATATGTGTACTTAGTACTAGAAAAACAACCGTCGTCGTTCAAGTTGACGTCTTCTTCTCCCTTCTCCCGCCATCCAACTAACGTTAATGTAAACATACATCTTAGACATGAATTTAACCGGTAGCGTTAACCCAAAGACTGCTCCACCCTCGACAGACCTGCAGGCATGATGGAATCAGTGACAGCTCGAAGGCTGACAAGATACACGTGCATACACGGAAAAACCCAACCAAGTCTTTGTTATCGTTTGAACAGGTTGTACAATCTTGGCCTCGTTTACCCCGCTCATCATTCACGATGTTAGAGACTCTCCCTGATGATGTTCTTTTAAACATTGGAGGCCACGTACGTCTGACTATATTTTTTTCTTGTTGACACTGCAGGACTCATCGTTGTCTTTCACCGAAGCTCAAGAGCGATGATCATGACAGCCTTCGACTCGTATCCAACGCGTTATCTGATGCTTTTGCCGTTCTCGTTCTCAAATCTATTCGCATCTGCATCACCTATCCTGATGAAAGTAGCGAAAAGGGTCCTGTTCATTTGGAACTCCTCCAGTGGCTCGCAGATCCCAGTCCAAAGCACAAGACTCGACTCCAAGCCATCCGGAACCTCACCATAGATTCCTTATCGCCTTTTAACTCGCACACGAGTCCCGAAAATACGCAAAGTGGTGCTGAGGTTGAGCAGGAAGTCTTGAATTGCCTTCGATCTGCCTTGCTTAACTTGACCAACGTCCATAAGTTCACGTGTGTTGATTTTATTTGAATCCACTGCTTTATTGCTCATGATCAACTCGTGCAGATGGGATGTACAAGCAAAGGATCCCGTTACGACACACGGCATCGTGGCAGAGACCGTATCCACGTACCAGCATCTCGAAACCATGCAACTCAAGTTGGCGCACCTCACAAGTCCAGTGCTGCATCATTTTAGAAATCTGCGGACCATCAGGTTGCTGGTTAATCGTGCTATCGATTCAGATCACCCAGACATCGAAACGTCGACCACCCCATTACCTGTACTCGCAGGTTTATCTCAGGCGCTCGCACAATCACCAGAATTGGAAACATTCTCCTATTCCACCATACATGATCACGAACCCCTCTTAGACCAGATTTTCGAACATGAACAGCTCAACAAGACCGTTCTTCCACTTCGAGATCTCGCTTTAAGGAACATTCCGTCTCCTCTACCGCTCCTCCCTCATATTGGAAACTTAAAGTCCATCCACATTACGGGTCCTATTGCTGGTGGTGGTTTCAACTTGCCTTCATTCGCCGAGTTTTGGAAAGCAGTCGAGGAGAAGGGTGTCCGACTGGAGGACATCATTGTAGATCGTATTCCTTCATCTTTGGTGGACTACCTATCAAGTTACTCTGGGTTAAAACGCTTTTCATTGTCCAAGCGCATCCTGGAAGGATCTGTTCCCAACGAACCATCTGACGACATCGATGCCGAGCGATTCCATCTCGAGGCCCTCCCAAAGCACGCGTCAACCATGGAGGGGTTGATTTTGAACGTTAGATTCGAAGATAAATGGTGCGCTGATCCATCCTATTTCACCGGTATCGCACAATGCACTTCGCTCCGGTCCATTGGCCTGTGCTTCGGGTTTCACCAGCTTCAATTTGAAGAATTGGACGAGCTCGACTTTGGTAATGAAATTATGAACCTCCGACTCAAAGGGGAACTTGGGATTAGCATCTTGACGGTACGTATGCTTCGCGCTCTCTCTATCTATTCAGCTCATGCCAACGTCTATGTTCTGATAGCACGCATTCTTTGATGCTATACATGAAAATTGCCCGCTTATAGATACGATTCAGATCTTTCATCCTGTCCCCTTTCCAACGCCGGATGGGATCCTGGGTTTTGCAGATAGGTGGGGTGTCACTCAGTGGGCAATCGCGACATGGGAAGAGAGTGCCAAAGACGATACTTCGCAGAATCGGGCAGCCAGGGCCGACGTTCAGGCCATCGTGTTCTTGAAAGACCATAATGGTCATACCATGGCTGCTTTGCAAGCCGATTTAGGTGACAACGGCTGTTATCGCTACGTAAACTATCCGAAGGCAGGTGACAAGTAGCGGTGTTAAATAGGATGGAAGATGGATGAATGAATGCTGTTCTTCAAAGCTTCATGTTTTGCCCACGTTCAATTCAATTTCTTCGTTATTGACACCGATCTACCTCTGCTTTCTCTTGTATACCAGTGCATTTAAAATACCGGATGTACTTGCTTTGACTTTGAGTATCCCTCTTAATATGCGTCGATATTGCTGCATTTTAGGTAGCGCTAGCTCCAGGCAATGGATTGAAATGCACATGATTACCAGAAAAAAAGAAATGTTGGAGAAAATTAAATTCTCTGATGAGGGCGTCATGTATGAATTTAACTTCAAGCCTTCAGCGGACCGGTACCCTTGTTGTGGCTATGCCCGGAATGTGGGTCCAGTTTAAAGTGCCGTCCAACTTGTTACGTCGGCTCCGTGTGCAGCTAACGTGAACCCCCTTCCTGCACCTTTCTCCTCACCACCATCATCATGTCTCTTACTTCGCTTTCTGCTGAACTTCTCTTACACATATCAAGCTATGTGAGTATTCATACAACCAAAGAAATGTTTTCTTTCGACTCTCGAGTAACTCTGCCTTTTCCAATCTAGCTTGAACATGAAGATCGCAAACGTCTTCGTCTCACGTGTCAGACACTTGCGGATATAGTTGCGAAGGATGTTCTCCACGGCATGGTCATTGACGTCGAGAATGATGATATTTATTCACATGAAACTGGGAGGATTCGAGCGCAGTTGGATATGCTGAGGTGGATGGGTGGGGCAAATGCACGGCGCGTGGATGCTATAAGGCATTTATTTATCAAGTCCTTGTCCGTCGCAAATGACCCGTGCCTATCCGAATATAAGTAGGCCGAGAGCGAACACTCTGAAGACCAGGACGAAGACGAGGACGACGTGGACCAGGACGAGGACGAGGAAATACTTCCTGATGACACGGAGGAGGTGAAACACGTTTTGATATCTGCCCTGAAGGCTTTACGCAACGTGCAGACGGTGATGTGAGTTTTTATCACCCACAATCTTGTAATACGGAAGAGCTCATTGTTCTATTTGACTCATTTGATGTACTTTTGCCTACTAGTTGGGAGCCAGCACGCAGGGACCCTGCCGCGTTACACGACGTTGTGGCCGAAATCGTTTCCCAATATCCACGGTTGGAGCACCTGAAAGTAACTGAACTACCTTACCTTCGGTCTCCTTTGCTCAGCCGCTTCAAAAACCTCACAACCCTAAATGGTTACTGTCAGAGTCCCCTCGCGATCTCTCGTCCCGTCTTGGAAGCCTTCGCACAGGTGATGATTCAATCCCAAACAACGCTCAAGAATTTCAAATTCGATTTCGGCCGCTCAAAGATGACTGGGAGGGATAAGCTACCGGCCTCCGCTTTCAAGCGATGTACCAAGGCCTCTGTAGTGCTCCAGTTGAGGAGGTTGCATCTTGAGAGATGTGTTCCGTCAAGGACACTCGTGCCTCATCTTGCACAGCTTTCGACTCTCACAATGCTAGAATCCCGTTTGGATTTTGTGAAGTCGAAGAAGGGTAAAAGGATGTTCGAAAACTTTTGGAGCGCCATCACCAACGCGGGAATTCAGCTACAAGATATCACTGTGGACGTGGTACCAAACTCGCTCGTGGGGTATTTGAAGTCCTACTCAGGATTGAAAACGTTCCAGCTGTGTAACACCCGCTCAAAGGACTTCTCTGTCGACGGCGTGTTTGGCAGTGCTGACCGGTTTTATGAAGAGGCGTTGGTTCGCCATTACGAGACGCTCGAGGAGTTGGACATTTCTCTGAGTTGGGAGGATAAATGGTGCTTTCGCAGGACGTATCAATCGACAATTTCTCAATGCAGGCGCTTGAAAATTCTTGGATTGGGGTTGGGGTATAGACAGCTTGGAGGAGGCTCGAAAAAGGAGCCACCTCGAGCGCATGAGTTGTTGGATGTGGAAGAGCCCAATCTTGTGGTACGTCAACTTTATGTCCCTTCTACTTCTACTTCTACGCCTAACTTTGTCTTTTTGTCTTCCAGTTTGTGTTGCTGGACACCATAGCGATGCACTGTCCCTCATTGAGGAAGTTGGTGATACACACCCCGACGTCTCAAGGATCTACTAAGTCTCTAGAAGGACTGATAGGAAAGAAGATCACAGGATGGGTTCCTCCACCCGGTTTGACAGCTAAATCTCTACCTTATATTCTTACAAAGCGTTATCTCGGGTGAGAGAGTTTTACCGCGGTTTATGATACAGGCAAGCGGGGTGTCCGGTATAGGCCTAGTCAAGTTCAACCATATATAGACGATGAAGAGTATTGGACAGAGTAGTTATGTGACTTACACTTACTCAATAGGCTTGTGTATGTTCAAGTCTCAATTCGTTGCTTTGTAACGGAACCAGGGTGTATTTAGCACATTTTTACCCATCGTCCTGAGCATGTGTTGAACCAACCGAAGGTAAGTAAAAGCAGCTGATGGTGCCGAATTGGATTAGTAAGCGGCGGATGAAGTTGTTTGTCTACGGCCTTTGCTTGTGCCTGTGAGGAGGGCCAATTGTGGTGATTGATGCCGGCTGTCGTGGTTGGTTGCTTTCCAGTACCATCCCCACATTCATCCGCAGACAAATTTTGACCTCCCGCCCTCGTTGCGTGGATTCCTCCGCTCCTTATAACTTAAATTTCTACAAAATAAATCAGAATGTCTTCTCGTGAGTTCTTGTTATAATCTTGAGTTTGATAAATGGCTCATGGAATGTGAAAAAAATCATACAGCTAGTGATCCGTGCGTCTCTGAGGGCTTTGATTTGATATTCAGAGATAATTCTGACATGAAATAATGTGTATAGACCCCCAACTGACACTACCAGTGAATCGATAACGCCTACGCCTACCCCGACTCCTACCCCGACGCCCACCCCAACACCGACACCGACTCCAACACCCACGCCTACCCCGTCATCAACCTCTGAGAGCTCCAGTTCATCATCCCCTTCTGAGACTAGCACGCCTTCTGCTACTTCTACTCCTACTACTCCAACGAGCACACCCAGTCCTACCTTGAATACCCCTACGCCGACCCCAACGCCCCCAACAAGCACGCGGCTCACGACCCCTGGTATATTGACCCAAACCAGTACAGTATTCCAAACTCCTAGTAGGACAGATGGACCAACTTCATTACCTCAAGATAATGGCAATAAATCGTAAGTGGATATTCACTGGTGTCATTTTTTGTGCTTTGTCTTTTTTCTTGTTCTCGTTTTTGGGATGCGGGATGTGGGTTGGGCGGTCTATGTGTGTGGGCTTGAATTGGGATTCTATTCTTCTTCCCATCTCATCCCATCCAAACCGAGGGAGTCGACATCCACATCAATCACCTGTTGGCCCTCGCTTCCCATGCATCATCTCACCTCATCGCTTGGTCTTGTCGACTTGATTGCATCTGCCCACCTCATACCATCTTTTCTTTACCGCATTTTTTCTCTTTTTCTTCTTATTTTTTCCTTCTTTATCCCTTCTATTTTCTCTGTTTCTCGACCCACTGGCCATTCCCTTGTTTTTCTTGTTCCTTCATGATCTCACAACCACACCCCGCTCTAACCGCGAGCGTGAGGTTGTTTTACTCAACCTCCGCACCATGGGGGAAAGCATGTTGCATCGTGGCACCCAACGAGGTGCGCCATGTCATCTATGCTTATTCGCAACTTGAATTCTAAAACGAGTTTGAGCTTGTGATGCATGGAATCATGCGACGGGTTAGCATTTTGAATGGATTACCCTAACCCCGACGTTTGATGCCACGGTGGAAGAGCGGCATCATCGGCGTGTGATTTCGAAAAATAGCTTTTTGTTCGGCTTTCAGCCTTTTTTATTTTTTTATTATTTTATTCTTCGCGTTAGCGCCTATTAGCGCGCTCTGCGTATTTCATTCTTCGGTTGATTGAGGTGGACTATTCTACTTTCTGTTGGTTTTTTATCACCGAGGCTCCACCACACTCCACCTGCATCGCCCACGGTGCGATGCGGATCTTCCGTTTTGGAGTTTTGTCGTGATGTTGTCATCTGACTATTGTATTCTCATTCCCATCAATTCTAACCCTTTCATTCATGCAATCAAACATATTCTTACCCCTTTTCTCTCATAGGTTCTTCGAGAACAAGGGTGCTGTAGCAGGTGTATTCACCGTTGTTGGCCTCATCGGTCTCGCACTCCTCGTCGCACTCGTCACGAATGCCGTTCGTCGCCGTCGCGCGCGCAAATTCGACCGCGAGCTTGCCGAAGCGACTGCCGCAGCAGCAGCAGCACCCGCACCCGCCTTCCTCGACGACGAAGACGAGTATGACAAGTACAACCACTCGAACGGGTATAATCGTGGTGGCGGAGGTGGTATGTACGGTGCTGCCGAAGGAGGGTATGGAGGTGGTTATAATGGCGGCGGCGGGTTTTCGGATGTAAGCAGTCACGGGACATATAATCAGCCCCCGATGAGTGTTGGGCATGAGAGTTATGGGATGAGAGAGATGGGAGGTGGTGGGCCTGTTGGGGTTGGTGAGATCTACGATGGTGGATATGGTGCGGCTGGTGTTGGAGCTGCTGGTATGGGTGTAGCTGGAGCTGCTGGTATTGGTGTTGCGAGGGCGAGGAGTATGAAGAATCCTGGGGATGGAGCGTATGCTTCTGCGTTGCAGGATGGGTCCGTGCCCTACGCGGCCTTTGCAGCTGGACCTAGTTCGACGTCGCCACCTCCTGGACAAGGCCATAGGAGTCAGACTTCGAATTTGGATATTCTCGAGGCTGCTGGTATGGGACAACATGTGCATGGTGCTGGTGCTGGACTTGCGAGAGGGCAGAGTCAGGGGAAGAATGCGTATGCTGCGTATCCGAGCCAGGTACAGCCTCAGCAGGCGCAGCTTTATCATCGAGGGTCGCCGTCGCAGGATTGGAACCAGGGACAGCAAGGGGGGCATGGGGTGGATGCGCAGAGTTATTCGACGCATTCGACGCATTATAGTGGGCAGACGATGGCTGGACAGGCGCTTGGTGGGTTTAATGCGCTTGGTGGACAACAGCAGCAGCCTGCGATGCCTCAGCAGGCGCAGGTGTATTATCCGCCTGGACATTCAGCTCAACAGCAAGGGTATCAGCATGGGCAGGGGTATGGACAGCAGCAGCCGCATCATGGTGTTGTAGAAGAGGAAGAAGATGATGCGTATGGAGGGTATGTTGCTGATGCTGGGCCTGCGTATCCTAGTGGAGTTGCGTTTGGAGCGTATCATCCTCCTGGTGGTGCGGGTGGTGTGGCTACGGCGACGACTACGGGCTCGGGTTCTGCGCCTACTTCTGGGAATGGCGTTTCGACTTCTACTGCTCCGTCGAGTCAGCCGAGTGTTTATTCTGATAAGATGCCTAATCCGTTTGATAAGAAGGGAGGAGGACAGTATGTGGATGATGATGTTGAGAGTGTTGTTGAGCCTGAGCCGAGGAGGGTTTTGAAGGTGCGTTGAATGTTGTATGACTATGGGTTGTGTTGATTGGTTTTTGGTTTTTGTAGGTTGCGAATGAGTGATCTGTGGATAACTAGACAAGGGTACT
>NHTK01005824.1:0-19682 GCA_002938355.1 Panaeolus cyanescens | reverse complement strand
TATATATAGTATATATTGCAGGTTATATGTATTTTATAGCATATCATCAATTCAATTGACACCAGCATAGTCAATACATAACTGATGACGCCAGACCGTCGATTCACGGTATATAGTAAATTCATTTTATATAAATGCAATAGGTTCAAAGAGGTAAGGATGCAAGTAGAGTACTAAAATTTCAGATGAGTAGTATATATATATATAACTGTAGCATAGCATTGGCATATGATCGGGTGATGAAACTATACAACTGCATATGCAGGATGAAACGTGTCACAAGATGAAACATTTTTTAGATAGTCAGATCAATACGATCCATTACATGTTTTGATAGACAAAAAGGGACAAACAAGTTTGTATCTACAGCTTGTAAATGCAAGGGATGATGACCTGAACCCACCGCAATCGGTTGTTAATAAGTACTGATAAATGTCTAGTGTGTCAAGGTTGTAAACACAGTGGCAATATGGGGCGGAGGAAGTACATGTAAGCACATAAACAGGATGAATAATAACATATTTCTATCAAAAAGACTAAGGAATATTTAGTAGATATATAATCCGCTATATGGCTAACTTTGATCGCTTTGCAGGGCGGAAACTGTTCAAATCTCTGGTTAAAAATTTTCTATCCAAATCGGTAATTCCTTCGTCCATAAAGCTGGTATCATCCAACTGTGCCTTCCTTGTATCTGTATCACGCATATAAATCAATACATATATGATCAGACACATAGAATGACCCACATACCTGCATACCAGACATGCAAGTCGTCCTTCCATCGGATTTTAAAACCCTCCTCGCCATTAAAGGATGTTTGAGTACAGTCGAGTGTAATAAGTTCCCGATGAGCATACAGTTGCTGTAGGTCAGATCTCCAACGAGCAACATTATCTAGCTGCCGGGTCAGAAGTTCAACTGTGCAATGTGGTGCTCCGTCCAACTTAGACCTAATAGCACTACTTTTTAAGCTCCCAATAGCAACTAATTGACGAGCGAGATGCACCAATGGAATATTGCTGATGTCGTGAGTGGAAAACTGCCGTGACGACGTTTCTTGAATACTAGTTATCTCGCAGCATGCCATGACGCCAACCAGTATCGTCCAAGCCCTGCCTCGGGCATCGCAAATTGCCATTCGTTCGGCCCATGAAATGTGATTTGAGTCAAATGAATCCATATCGTTAATATGTTTGGGTGTTGGAGAGCTGTCATCTGGCTGATTGGGTCCCAGATAGGTTCGAAAGTCCAGAACATTGGAAAGAATCACCAGATTACAGAGGGTTAACAAAGCAGATAAACCCTTCCAGTTGGTAATGTCAATCAGATGGAATTTGTCAAATTCTAGAACATCCACAAATGATAAGCCAATAGGTTCAAAACTGTTGAGAAAACTTACCGCATGATCCGAATCGCTTCTCAATATGCTCAGCAAAATTAAAAGCCAACATTCTAAGAAGGAGGGAGCGTGTTGAATTGTGATGCGTATTACTGATAAAGCTGCTGAGTATGAAAGTATTGATTAGGCCTGCCGCAGTGCGTAACAGTAATGACGGAGAATAAAAGTGAAATCCTTTGCATATACAATCCGAGATGGAATAGGCCGCGTGGAGAGTATTTGGACCCATCACTCTAAGATATATGAGCACAAATTACAAAATTGTTAAGCAAACAATACGTACATGCCATCGGTTGCACGCAGAACAACCATTTCAATATCAACGTCTCGCAAATCTCCGACTTCATCCAAACTAAACTCCTCAGAAGTGAGTCCATTGACGTCGCACGGTCCAATCGAACTATGCGGAGTCATGATTGCCCACAATTTTTTGCCATACTCTACGTTGACGCCGGTGGCTAACCCATCACTGTCGATATGGAAAAATGTAACAGCTCCTTCAAGGGCTGCAAGATACCAACTCATGTCGGAAGTAGGATAAGCCAGGAAATCCAGATGCTGATGAATGCCTTTCATGGCTTCCCATGCAAAGAAATCGGAAGACAGTGCGGAGGGCGTTGCCAATGTACCTGATACCGGAAGGTCCAATGCATTAAGAATCTTTCGATTTGAACCGAGTGAAGTGTTTTCCAACATTTGCTGCATTGTGCCTGTGAGGACAACAGGCGTACTTGGAAGGGAACAACTGGAAGACTGGGTATTGGGAGTTTCAGGAGGTGGCCTAACCGAATAATCTGACAGGTTTGTTAGGTATAATAATATGATACATTGATCACAAGACTTACCCTGTATCGATATTGGCCGAAACAGTGGAACGATATCCTGCAGGTTCTTAGAATCAAAACCGCTGCGTTCACGACCCCAATCTGTGAGTACGATGCATTTTGTTCTCAGTATATCTTGTAACTGTACAGGACTCGTAGTGGAAAATTCCCTATACGACATCCTGTGAAACACAGAGGCTGCACTTGAGACATGCTTTGGTCGATCATTCACATAAGATTCTTTTGCGCGGCTGGCCAGTGTTTCCAAACGACTTATATAGTCATCGTACTGCAAAAATTCAATGAATAGGAAGGATACTATTAATAACGCCACGTACATGAGCAGGTGGATAAAATTCATGTGATTCGCCTGCAATGTCATATGCAACCAATGGTTCAGCGGAAACAATTCGCTGAACAGGTATATCGACGTTGAGAGGTTCCTTGCGCCGTCGAGTCAATATCTGTACCAGAATGTGAGAACTAGCCCTAAGTGTCTATAAAATGGATTTCTTACGACAGGTGCAATTCCAACTGGATCCCGCAAAGCCACAAATGCGTCGACGTCAATAACATCAATAGCACGTCCATTTGTTGACGGTCCGCCTGGCTCAGTATTGCCAGCCTTTCTCTTGTTTGCGTTGGACGCCTTCTCAACAGACGACGATGAAGCCTTCTTATCTCCATTGACGGCCAAAATACGCTCCAATGCATTTACAGCGCTGCGTCTTGAGCCTCTAACGGTACCAGGGTCAATTGTATCAACAATTGAATTCTGGTGCTGGGAACCCATTGAGTTATTCGATGTAATGTTATTGGAATGTGATGTGGTATTAGTCGGAGGAATTGGAAAAGATGGAACACTGAGAGGTTGAGGCTCAGTTGAGGCTGTCGAGTTGAACGGAGTAATAACAGGCGAAGTGAGTTGAGATTGCTGGGATGAAACTGGAGGAAGCGGCAATTGTGCATTTTTTGGGTCTGCTTGCGTTGAAAGATCTGATGATGAGGGGCTTGGTGTAACAGAAAGTGATACAGTATGAGATGGTGGACGTGATTGTGAATGAGACTGTGAAGAGGATGATGCTTCTCCAGTCGGAGTAGTATCACTCGAGTCTTGTTCTTGGTTGTTGGACTCGTTACGTAGTAGCACACCAGAAGTTTTATCATGCTCTGCGCTGACTGGGTCTGGATCAACAAGTATAAGCGCAACTGTATGCGTATGATGTATAAACTAATGGTTACCTGTGGAGAACCATAAATTAATGAACTTGTGGTTGTTGACATCCAAAATTCCCGACCACGGCATTCGAGTATGCAGAATTTTAAACAGATATCGTGGATGCACTCTTCCGTATACTATGTCAAGCAAGGTATCCAACACCGCTGTCTCACATTGATGCAGCAGCGGTGGTTTGTTGTTGCCAAATGTAAGCGGTACAGTGAGCATGAGGCGACGGCGAAATGCCAAGGTAGATAGGGACCGTGGTGAAAGCAAAGCTAATGGTGTAAACCAGAGGACGCAGACTAATGGCAGCATGATGTGCCATAAGTTGTTACTATTTTGACTCGACGAAGATCGGCAGGATTCACAGATGTCGATTAATTCTTTGGTATCGTCACTTCGAACTTTCTCTCCATTGAGCATAGACCAGTCGCCCACACTACATGAATTTATTTGAGTACCAAACATAAAATGGTGACTCGGAAACGGATAATATAAAACTCACATGTCTGCAAACGCCTCAGAAGTATCGGGAAGCGATGGAATGTCTCCTTTGTCCGACGTAAACCTCAGCATACCAACCATGGCAAGGGCGCACAGTAGAAAGTTAGATTCAACCGTGTTCAGGTGACGCTGCTTTCTATTGACAACCAGCTGTTTAACGAGAAGTGACGATGTAGTTTGTAAACCAGTGCCATCAACACCCGACGTGTCCAACGGATCCACCAAAGTCGCAGCCTGAGATAGGGAAGAAGTCGACGAATAGAACGTAGACATGAAGGAACTCCAGTTGTGAGTTGCACTAACAAACTAACAAAAAGTTCAGATGTCAGCAGTTAATGAACACTCTTGAAGCGTACCGGTAAAGTTGCAGCCTTGGCATTGGTTGGCGGAACACCTTCAACTATACGGCCACGCCGATTATTAAAGCTTGCATCCCTTGAACATAGCATGTCAAGTAGTCGATAGCAAGTAAGAAGCGTTGTCATCCTATTTGCTTGTGCCAGAGTATAAGTATCTGGGCCTTGATATGAGGTTTTCCCCAGACCGACAGAAACTGCTCCATTTGGAGTGGCCGTTAGTTCTATACCCAACAGGCGGTGTGTATCCATGTTATCTTGACCACAATCGCCAAAGGAAAAAATGCGTTTCTCGAAGGCGTTAATGCTTGATGATAGAGTCTACGTTTGTAACAAATATTCATATGAATGGTATCAATATACATCGGTGTGAGGCACGTACCTCAAGTGCAGGTATCCCCAGCATACGGAAATCATTAGTAGTAGTCATAACGTCCGTGCACCAAGGCAGCATGCGGATGAGTGGAGACATGGATCGAGCTTGCAGTCCATTGGATTGTAGGGAAACTGATGGTACGACCAACATTCTGTCAACTCCAATCCAGACGACTGACAACAGATATATATGCTCACCGGTTGACATTTTTGGAATCGGTACAAGAATTATAGTTATAATAATTAGAGATTTGAAAGAGAAACAACAACGGATTGAGTCGATGATGACATGAAGAGGCTGCTGACTGTACAATTGCACCGAAATGAATGTACACTAAGCCGTTCTCACGATCCAACTGGACCTCGCATTTTGCAGCACCCGTTGCAACTCAGGTTTCATCAACACACGATGGAACAATTTGTACTACATGCTCCTGATCTACCCTCATTGTCCGTGTCATTCTCAACAATTGTAACACATACCAATCCGCACGCTGAATGGCGTGAAGTTTCACCGACGGATGCATACTATTGGACAGACGTAAAATCGTTTATGTGCTGACAGTGCTGTCTGGGATTATTCAGGTGCCACGGTGGTCAGTTATTGTATATCAAACCGGCTGACCATTTCACGACTGATGAGTATGTTGGCCAGATGGACTCGCTGGATGCAGTATTGCGGTTTGCGAGGTATAGACTACGCCAAAGCCTATGACTGGTTGACGTATGGGTATTCAAGTGGGATTCGACGGGCAGCCAAGGACGACCACAACACGTTTTGTGTGTATTCATTTATATTACACACATTTTACTAAATGTTGTATAGTCACGAACTGATGTACGAATTGGAACGAACCACCTCAAAGTCCACGACCCAATGCCCCGTCATCGCACTGCAACTCTGAGGGCATGGCAAGCAACACTTAATAGTAAGCCTCATTATATTGCGTGTGAGTGGCAGATGATGAGATGTCCAAAAAAAAAAGCAAGTCACGCGCAAATCTCGTCCAGGACCAGATATTTGACAGATTTCTGTGGGTTTTCACGAATTTCACGTGATCTCAAATATGGCCTTGAACCAAACAGCGTATCTGTTTCCAGCATGAACACGAATGGTACGATTCATAGGAATCTCAAACCACTGGTGTCGTATCGTTACCCACATCATCCGTCCATATAATTCCAACAACTGTGAACCTATATGCATGTTGTGACCATAGGCTGACTTGCTGTTTTTTCCCTTTTTTTGTTGCATTTTAGCTGTCTGTGTTGTTCTTGTCTGTAAATTCGTCGATTTATGCGCTAATTAATTTGTTGCCTATTGTTTTTGAAGATTACAGTGCCGCCGCCCGACGATGTACCGTCTCCATCTCAAAGTCATTCTTCGTGCCCCGCACCAGACATGCCCGGTGGCAGGGGCGGGACGTAATGGAAGATGTGGACGACGAGTTGGAAGTTCAGGTCGAGGTGGATGGAACGGCAAGCGACGAGGAAGAGGAACAGGAGATGGTGGAGGAGGAAAGGAACATAAGGTGTCCGGCTTTTCCGTTTGTCGAAACCAAATAGCGTTGTGTACGTGCTCTTCATTTCATGCTAGAGGCTGTAAGGAGTTAGGCTAATGCCGTTTATTTCCTATTTCTTTTTAGGTTTGACGAGGTCTATTTCGGAAAATTTGCTTCAAAGTATATCAAGACGCAGTATTTCGTCGATGTGCATCCACCGCTGGCCAAACTTTGATCACGCTCGCTGCTTTCTTATTCGGATAGTATGACGGACAATTTGATTTCAAGGATATTGGAAAGTACGTATTAATGTTTCTGTAAATGCGTTGGAAGCGACTGAGCAGTTTTGTGTTTGCAGAATTTACGAACATGTACCATATGTCGCTATGCGCATGGTACCAGCCTTGTTGGGAGTCGCTACTGTTCCCCTCTCCTGTCCTACTTTACGTGCCCTGGATTGCAGGGCGACCACCGCTCTTTTAGCTTCTCTTTTCATTACTTTCGAAAATGGACTGATCACTCAGTCAAGACACATTCCCCTGGACTCACCTCTCGTATTCTTCACCGCTCTCACCGTCTTCCTATGGTGCGGGTTCTGCAATGAAGACAAACATCGCCCATTCTCGTCGTCCTGGTGGACATGGCTCACACTATCTGGCCTCTCGCTTGGCGCCGTTGTCAGCTGCAAGTGGGTTGGACTCTTCACTATTGCGACTATTGGCCTCAGCACACTTGTGCAGCTGTGGACAATGCTCGGTGATTTGAGAATTACCCCGCGACTATGTATTAGACACTTTTTTGCCCGAGCACTGTGTTTGATCGTTATCCCTATGGTCTTTTATATGGTCATGTTCCAAATCCATTTCCTCATCCTCGAGAATTCAGGAGATGGAGATGGTTTCATGAGCTCGGAGTTTCAGCACACATTGGGTGGAAGGAGTATGGCCGATACGTTTGCTGGCAAGTTTTTTAGCATCATATACGTGGTACGCCTGGATTTTAACCGTTGTTTCTCCATTAGATGTTGCACTTGGTTCGACCGTTACAATTCGCCATGTTAACACCCAGGGTGGCTATCTGCACTCGCATGCCCATAACTATCCAACATGAAGCAAACGTAGGTCTTTTGTGACTCTGTAAATCACGTATACTTACCTGCTTATTAGAACAACAAATAACCCTTTACCCCCATCGTGATAGTAACAATGACTGGCAAATCTTCAACGCCAGTATGGACGGCACTACCTTTGACCACCTCATCAGCCCCCTTCATGGGGATCAAACTTCGTCATACCGTCACTGAAAAGCACCTGAACTCTCATGACCACCGCCCACTCGTGTCAGAAGTTGACTTCCAGAACGAAGTTTCTGCCTATGGTATGCCTGGATTTGCTGGCGATGCAAACGACGACTAGTTCGTCGAAATTGTCAAGGGCGACAAACACGACTCGCAATCTACCAAGAGGCTTAGGACGTTGAAGAGCAAGTTTAGTTTAAGACATGCCTTGACTGGGTGCTACCTCTTTTCGCACAAGGTCAACAGAGTAGGGTTATGAGCAGCAGGAGGAGCGAGAGGAGAAACGGACGTGAAACAGAGGCTGTATCCCAGTCTCAGCATATGCAGGTCCCAATGTCGATGGAGCATGCCATGTCGATAGGACTCGGAATGGGATATTCGACGTCTATCCCTGTATCGGCCACTTCAACGACATCCCAAGATGTGTCTGTGGAAATCATCGAACCCCCACCAAGCACAGCTCGGACAAAAGCTGTCCTCGCCGCAGAAGCACCCTACTTGTCACTGTACTGGTTGGAATTTACGCGTACGAGGAGCGCCCAATTCATTGCGGATAAGACTTGCGAAATGATATGCTACCTGTGGTTTGCCAGTCCTTCAAAGAGGAGAGATGCAGAGCTCGGTGAGGACGACAAGGACCGCAAATCTGAATCGACCGTTGCAGCCCCAAACACCCCTCCTTCAACTATCCGACCTGCTCCGACAACACTTCAACTCGTTGCTCAGCCCAACTGTGTGTTGTTCATGCAGAAGCTGCTTGAGACAACGCAGGTGTCGCAGAGTGTCATCGTGCTAAGTCTGCATTACATCTACAGATTGAAGGAGTGGAATAGGTTTACCCCAGCTCAGCCCGGTAGCGAGTTCAGGATTGCGGTGGCCGGGTTGATGATGGGTAACAAGTTCTTGGATGAGTAAGTTGCTCCCTTGAGGCTCATTTCGAACGTCTTTTGATTTATCGTGTCCCTTTTAGTAACACCTACACCAACAAGACCTGGTCTGAAGTCTCTGGAATCGATCTGGAGGATATTAATCGCATATAACGCGAGTACCTTTTGGGTGTCGACTTTAATCTTTACGTTGACAAGCACACTTATGCGAGTTGGCTCAACCTTCTGAAGGGTTTGGTGTTGGCGAAGGAGAAGGACGGAAGGGCATGGAGAGGTCGACGGGCCGCTGGTTCTGCTGTCAATGGTAGTCCGATGAAGGACAGGCATAGCCGTGCCAGAGAGAGGGAGAGGGATAGGGAACGGTATCATTATTGTTATGAGAGGGAGCGCGAGAAGGAGCGTGAGAGGATGAGGGAGAAGGAAAGAGGGGAGAGGAGATGAGCTGTCCCTGTGCCTAGCACGAATGGCGCTCCCGCTGCGACGACGACGAATGGATATGCTTATCCATCTTCCAACAACTATTCATCGCAAGCGTACACCTCCAGACGTCGAGCAAGGTCAAGCAGCCCAACTGCTGGCCGTAGTTCTGCATCCATTAATGTTGTCACCCCCTCTACCAACAATTCCGCAGCACCCACCCCTGCACCTTCAAGACATGTCCATGCCACTCATCATGCCCTCCCTCCCATCATCACAAACACCAGTGCGACGACGTTCTACCCCCCTATGAACGCTGGGACGACGACCACGACGACAGGCACCATGTCTGCCTATACGTCTCCCGCTGTCGTCTATTCTCAGGTTCCCAGACCTGCTCTCCCCCAGTTCCCATGCACTCAACCTCCAGCAGCATCTTCAGGGTATGCCTCGCAACCACCTCCCGCCACTGCTTCGTATTCGCAAGCTGTACCTCAACCTCAGACTATTCCTCCTCGTCCTGGATCAAAGCGCATTGCTGACCTTGCGTTTTATCCTACAAGTGCCGCTGTTGGTGCTGGATGAATGGACACAAGAGGGTTTTGGTTGACGAGATGGGCTATGTCGAGAGAGGTGGAATGTCGTATTCGCCGCTTGAGATTGAGAGTTTCAACAGCTTCTCTAGGATGAGCTTGGGAAGCATGGATAGGGAACGCGAGAGGGAGAGAGAGCGAGAGAGGGTGAGGGAGGAAACATAGAGGGAGCGTGAAACGGAGAGGGAGCGGGAGTACCAGGCCCAAAATGCTGCTCAGGTGCAGGCTGCGAATCAGCAAGCGATGGGGAGTCTTGTGTCTTCGCCTGATCAACATCATCAGGCTGGGTCAACTTCTCAGAGTGTTGCTACGATTTCGATGCATGAGGGGACCAACTTGTATTATGAGCCTGCGTATAGGAAGGGTGCTGTTCCACAGACGCTTGTTACTGTTACTCTTTGTGGAAGATTCTAGGAGGGTTGGTTTTCCCAAGGTATGTGATCTTTTTCTTTTCTTGTTGACGTGTTATTGATTATTGTTTGATAGAACCTCTACTTCTATACTCTCACTTGCTCACCTGTCTCTGACGCTGAAGGTCAAGACCCTACAAAGGTCAATGAGCCTTCAAGTGCCAGCGAGGCGTATCCCAGTGCTCAGCAACAGGCGTTGGAGGGACAGGGACAGCTTCGGCTGTTTTCGAGGACTCGCAAGGTGCGTTTGAGGTACCACCAGCCATCCATTTCTGGTCCCAGTCACTACGCGTATGCTTGTGGCGATATGAACGGCGGTGCCACTGGAAGGACGTTTTACAGTGTTCAGCCTCAGCATCCTGCTGGATACGATACCTCCGCATGTCTCACAACCCCCTCCGGAAGTTCAACTACCTCGTCCGTTCATGTTTATCAGTATCCTGCGTATCCTGCCCATTCAACATCTTCACATGTTCACGTCCCTGCTTATTGCTCGCAACGTGGCCACCATGTCGTTGCACCCGTTGTTCACCCTGCGCCCACACTTCCTATGATTGTGCAGAGTGCTAGGAATAGCCCGACGATGATTGTTCAGAGTGCGCGTACGAGCCCTGTTTTGGGGTTGACGAGTAGTAGTCCACCATTGCCAGGAGGGGCGAGGATGTTAGCTATACTTCCGGAGCAAATAACAGCTCTAGATAGCCCATGATGCAATCGCAGACGTGGAAGAGAAATTGCAGCCCCTCAAGGTGTCTTACGATAATAAAAAGAAGTGTGATGACGGAGAATGATCTACACAAGAATATACATCAGAAAGAGATTAAATGCGTAATTAATGGTACAACGAAAATAAAACCTATTTACACATTTGTCCATAGCATAGCGTATATAAGGATGGTGAAATGATAATCAAGCACTGGATGTGTCAGCAACATATCGTTAGCCAATCCACAATAGTCAATTCTTTAACCCCACGTTACTCTGTTCAGGTTTCAACTTAGACTTAGGACTAGTAACATCAAGATGATGAAGGCGGTAAGTTCAACACGTTATTACTATATTATAATACTGATATAAATGTGGATTAAGACAAACTGCTATCCTATACTACAGAATAATAGAACGGATGCAGATACGACCTTGCATGGGTTTGATGATGTAGAAAGGAGTGAGGATCGTTGACATCTGCTGGTTATTACTCGACTGATTATATCTAGAACGTCAAATCCGTGACAAACCGTTGTTTTGTAACCCTCACACTATTCTGGCGCCGTCAGTTGCACCAGACACGAAAACCGAATTTGTTTATACCAACCCGATACATCCACCACACCTGGAAAATTTACCATCCCAATTGATACCACCAGAATCCATGCAATCCGCCATTGGCACATATCCATCGGCTTCTAATTTCTTACTGCTGAAGGACGACAGATATTACACTGGATACGTCTATACAACACAATACGAGGTAGATTCCTCCAAAGCGCATAGGGAACGACTTCTGGCTATTCAGACCCCTACAGCATGTACCCCCACACTTCACGATGGTAGATACATCGTTGAATCGATTCCAGGGATGGTTAAGCTTATACCCGGTATACCATTTGCCATAAATCTCAATGGAGAAGACAATCGCCTTCAAACCGTGGCATGTGTGCACACCCTGGAATCTCTATCTCATTTTCCAGATTTTCTTGATGTGGAATCAGCTTCAATACGTCTTGCTCAGTTGACATGGGGGATTGGAGAAGAGTTGTCCATTTTCGAACTGAAAGGTTTGAAAAAAAATGACCGCAGTTTCCTTCGTGAATCTCAGGAGTATGACCACGACGGTTCGTACAGCTTGAGCAACACGATCATGAAGGGTGATGGTCCAGGTACTCTAGTACCTGCGGTTCAATCTCGAGATCCTGCTACGTCTGCCCGCATCATCTCCGTTTTACAAACCCTTCATAAACTCCATCGCCTTATATTACCCAAGTGCATATCTAAATTTGAATTCGACATCTGCGACTTTCACGCCAACTACACCAACATATTTTCATCAGGGGGGCTGGAACCTGCATCGACATCCGTTCAAATGAATGTATCATCTCTCGGCGAAGATCTATCGTCGTCGATTGGAGAAATCCAAGGGAGGTGGCACACCGATGTGTCTGACGATCCCAATCGGTTTACATTGTTTGTACTTCTCCTACGGGTCAGTCCCAGTATGTGACCAGTATAATTATGACTGTAATGTTTAAACTGACATGTGTTTATAGCTGGACACCCAGGTATATTTTGCTTAGCACGTTGGGGCCTATATTGTGCCGAAATTGGGTCGTGGATACTCTTCCTGGCATTTAAAGGCGTAGACATGCATTCTGGTTTTGCGCCAAAAGAAGACAACGCCGCTCGAGAGGCTTTCATAAATGATGCGACTTTGAATGCTGCGTACAAAATGGCTGGAGCGGCAAACCGAGTCGGTTATGTTATGTACTCCTCGAAAGTTGCGACCCAGCGTACAGGTTCAATCAATGCGTCTAAACCTACAGGATTTGGCAATGTGACGTCGGCCCATACGTCTAAAGCTGCTGGGAAACAGAGCCACCTGGATTTTGGGGCCTATGGACCTATGTCACTTGGTTCCTTCGAAGACTGTGCAAATCGTCTAGCGAGGGAGGCCGTTTTTAGCCTTTTCAACACTCTCACACTGTCGAATCTCAACCTCAAGCTCAACCTTAACGATCTATTAGGGAATATCCACGGAACCGACGAGGAGGGGAAAGAGTTTGTAATGTCACCGATTCCATACAATCCCCAACAGGACGATGCACAGATTCAAAGATATATATCATACTATATGTGGTATTCGATGGAATGCGCATCCATCTACATTTGCATCACCAAGGAGGATCTCAAATCTCGCCAGGCTCACCTTCAATCCGAAGCAGCGGCAATCACCACCAAAGGAAGCAAGCGAAGGGTAAAGATTGTGGTCCAGCCGCAATTTGCAGCGGCCAACAACAATACTATCCCAGCCAACATATCAACCTCCACCCGCCGACGTAACATACCAGAAACGTCCTCAGAAACAAGTCAACCCAACAATGACGCAGATTTGACTTCCAATACAACAGATATTCTCAATGCAATAAAGGAAGTTATCTCTTGCTGTCGAACGGATCAAGAGGTGAGAAAATATCTGGTGTAATCAGTATCCTTCTCAAAAATATTCAGATGATTTTTTCCGTCATATTGGAGGATGCGCACGATCCAATAGGAGTGTCGTCGAGTAAACTCCCTGGGTAAAGCTTCATTACATACCATTAAACTATGATCTGACTTATATTATACAGAATAACTAAACATCCTCTGGTTCTAAAATTCCTGAGCGAGCAGGTCCGACCTGAATGGCAGGAACAACCTCAGGTTTCTTACGACCAGGACTTAGGAAACATCAGAAATGATGATACCAATAGGCCCGTGCCCCATCACATCACGTCCAGCAGCAGTCATCTATCTCAATCAGTTTTACAGCAACATGCGAATTCGTTTTCCCCAGATTCAAACGATCAAGATCAACCACACGAAATCGAGGGCAACATTCAACGTAGCGGTACCAAAAGACCGATTGAACAAGTAGATGCATCAGATTCGGAATATGAAACCGATTACGAGGAATCGGAGGACGACCAGGAGCATGAAGCGGAAGATGTAGAATATGAAGTTGAAGCCATACTGGAACACAAAGTGACAGCGGATGACCAGGTATGTACCTCAAACAATATTAACGGCGAATGGTGCGATTGAATTTGGATTGTAGCTTATATTTTTGGTAAAATGGTGGGGCCACGATCAACCTACCTGGGAGCCATGTCAAAATATGATGTACGGTGCCGTATACATGTACATCATCAAGTATATATGCTGATTGATATATGCTTAATAGCAATGCACTGGAAACAGTGTCACGATATGTTACCTGCCACGATATGGACTTCCCTAGCGAATTAAAAAGTACCATCAACAAACCGCGGAAAAGGGTCAAGCGGACTGAATGCGACCCTCAGCAGGACATGCTTCGATTAGCGGATAACTTCCAGCACTTGTACAACATGCTCTCTCCGTTGCGCATGCGTGCATTGGCGAGGCAATTGGAACAAGAATATGACGATTACAGCAACAATCAAGCTTTCTGGAAAAATTCCTCCCCTACGAATACAAATGCGTTCATCAAAATTCTTGCAAACTCGTCCAGAGAAAACATCATCCTTGACGAGTACATATCTATTCTTTCCACAGACAATCCACTCTCCGCCACTGTACTGGAATTCAATCTCCTCAATGAGGCGGCCAAAATTCTTCCGCAGATGAAACCATTCATCCATACGTCACCATTCCTTCAGCGGGCCATCCGTGCAGAAGTATGCAATGCCTGGATACGCGCATATCAATGGCACGTTGAAAAGGGTCACAAACTTACCACAGAACTTATGGAGCTCCATCGCGAACATGGTTCCAGGGTTCTTTCACAGAAATGGCCGCAATTTGCTCAGCTTGTAGACCACATTGTCAGATTTCTCGCGGACCATTTCCTGGAGAGTCTTACGGCGACCTCATCGATAACGGCAAGGGCACGTACCAAGAATCAAGAGGATTGTTACTATATTCAATCGATGTGCACGACGGTAGCCTTGGAACCCATTCATATGTTGCCTGCGAATCTTTATGGATTACTCAACAATCTATCTGCACCCAAATCTATATCCCTTCAATCCTTCCCACTAAAACCATTAAAGTTCACTCAACGTGATAATATAGCCGCCGGATTCATATACTCAACTCATGGACCAAGGATTCTGTTCGATATACTGACAACCGCTGTCATTTGCCCTGCCATTGAACGATTCGACATTTTCACTCGACTGAAACCATCCTCCCGGACTTCATACTCTATTCAGAGCATTTCCCAACGTGCTGTATTACGGGGTGCGCTTCTCTACAGTCTTCAGAAAGCTTGTGGCGGTAATGCCATATTCTTCTACGACGGCATAGACGATTTTTTGCATAGTCCCACAAGCATATTCCCTAATTGCAGTGGCCACACCTACGACGGTTCCGACACACGAATGTACAAATCTTTGATCCAAAAAAGTGCCGAGCGCACTGAACAGAAGCTTCAACCTCTATTAGACGCCATTTCCGCAATGGTTCATCGATATCCATCTATTGGACTATACGCTGCAACAATCAAACGGGTCACTTACCAAGTAATCAATGGGTTATCGTGCGGACACAGACTACATGATGACGATATCGACTTGGAAGACTGCCGTCCCAAATCCAAACCCAAAAAGCCCATAACACTTCAAACGCCTGTCGGTTTGCCAACGTACAGACCAAATGCAGAGGACATTGCTCCATGCATAAACGTCGGCCTTGGTACGTTAGGTCTTATTGTACAGGAGGCGATAAACTACAAACGCTCAGCTCCCGTATGCTCCAACGAAGTCCGTCACATTTTGATTGGCTCCAACCCTCTCCACTTTTCGCAAAGCTTGTCGCATAATCCCAGCCACACAGATCCGATCCGTTCATTCTCTGAATATGCCCAACTATTTAATACACATATGACTCCTTCTCTCTTGGCGACGCGGTTTGGCCTCAGCAATCTTCTATCCTACATGGGAACTGGACAGGGTTCTGGTACCAAGACCTTTCTCAACATTGTTGTGAATGGAACTTCCAAATACTTCAGCGACTCTCTCTCACAGACTGCGGAGAAGTTCCAAACTGCTCTGTCCTACAATGCTGCTATTTTCGGTGCCACTCCCAACGCCGGTAAATTAGCAGGTTTTATACATTGTTTCGATACCAGGGTGTGGGGTCAGCCAAGTAGGTCATTTAGCCTAGCGCCTGAAGGGAACGACAAGTTCAAGGGGGTACAAGCCAAATTTGAACCGTACTGGACTGATTTTATCCAGGAGAAATGGATGGCTTTCTTAGGACCGATGTTGGATCAAAATCCTATGGAATGGGTTGGACCAAAGGCTTCGTGGATGGAAACGTTTCATATGTTGATTGGACTTCAAATCTCAGGATTCCAGTCTGGTTTGACAGTGTTTCAATGTGCAAACAATTTGGCGTTAGCAGGGATATGTATGCGACCCACAACGACGGAACTTGCATGTTGGATTAGCAAGAACCGCAATCTTGGAGCATGGAGAGGGCTGAAAACGTTGGGTTTCCACATCGACGATAAGAAGGGTTGCGCAATCTTTGCAGCATTCACTTCACTTTATCAGCATCTGGACCGCAGTCTTTCCGACTCTGACAAACAGGATATTGACTTTGGACCCATGTTTTTGGAACATTTACTATGCAAGGTTTCGAGATATGCTCATCGGTGGTCGGGGTTTGTTGAACATGCGAAAGATAAAGAAAAGGAGGATGTAGATTCGGCAAACAAATTCCCATTTCCTTTGGTATTGACCAAAGATATTATCCAGGAAATCATTAACAAGATAGAATATTAGTATATATAGTTTTATATGTTTTAATGGTTACCAGTTTTTGATATAGATCTGAGTAAGATCCCCAGATTCTGACCCTTTGCATAAAGCAATCGAAAAGTATATAACGTTAACAACCAAATATATGCCAACTATACCATAACAATTCAAAATATGAGCACATGTATATATAGTGGCAAACTTAGCATTCAGGGTGTACTTCAACCAACTTTGCCAGTTATGCCAACATCCCCCACTTTCCAATCTCAAACCTCTGACGCCGTCCCGACCACGTCCTCTAACACTGGTGCTACTGTACCACATCTTACTGTTGGTCGAGACACAGAGCCCGTATACATACACCACAGTAAGTGCTACAATGTTATATATACATGTATATATACTGAATTGAATAGTCGAAAAGGCATATATTGGATTTGAATCCAAGTCTGCGTATCAAGACCGCGTGTTGCCTGCTGATGGTATGGCCAAAATCGATCCTAATGGATGTACACCCGTATCCACGTTTCACGCGGCCGTATTTGAGAATGCGACTCGTGAAATAAGGGACCTCGTCGAGAACACCCGTGTCGCAGCAAAGGACGTATCGGAAACAGTCCAAGCACTTCGCGCCGAACATATCACCTTCCGTATTATGATAGAAAACCTTCTGCGTCAAATGCGTACAACATATACAGTTCCATACAATCTGACGTCTCATTCTCATGTGCCATCTAATGGTGGGGATGATGCGTCAGATGCAGCGGATGCCGACGTGTCCGAATCCAATCCGTTTGGCAGGGACACCGGGGATGTAGGGTCTAATGGTAGCATTATATCTCATCTCACTAGTGAATTCTACTCTGACCCCGAGGACACCCATCCCCGTAACTCTTTTACTTTGCCTTCTCGATCCATCACTTTGTGTCAGTCAACGTCTGTTTAATACACTAGTATATCATATCTGATACTTTTGGACAATAGTCAGCTAGATGAACCGTTGGTATGAATACGTTGTGTACATCGTTTAGTTCATCGTCCGGTTCAGCAAATGTTATAATTCTGTTATGTGATGACTTAGATATTGCGGATTCAAACTAAGCAAAACAACTGCCAACCGTATCACATATCATATAGTGGATCAGCACCTCAAGTGTTCGCATTATGGTGGTTCAAAAAACGATGCCATAGTAGTAAGCGTAATCAGTTATACATGCGAAGGCCACATTTGATAAGATTTGACACGGCTACTGGTTGAGAGTAAAAACATATTGATACGCATGAGAATAAATAAATAAATTGGCATACGAATAAATAAATAAATAAACATGGGCAACTACAACGGCTTTAAATAAATAATAGAAACAAGCAATATATGGGCGCTAATTTGGAGTTGAAAGAAGAACGACGTGACGGATATAAAATGTGATACTCCACTGCTCCTTGAATAAACTAGTACCAGCGCCATAGCTGATGAAAGCACAAGAGCCGTCTGGAAGTTCGCCCGAGTAGGGAGGAAGTCTTGTAAGTCCATCATCAATGCTCATAGGATCAAATGAAGACCCTCGAGCGTCATAAACTGGAACTTTGAACAATATTAGTAGATGTTTACGTGAATATCAATTAATAATGTACCTTGAGCATGACAAGCATAACCGTGATTGTAGAAGGGAGGCGGAGTAGACTCTTTAATAGGTGGACGATAAGTTGGAATCGCAAACCTTCCGACCTGTAGTCCTCCCTGAGTTGGAACCGCAAAAGTTTCAATACCTTATAAACATATTGGTTAGTCAGTCATGTAGTTTTAATATGAGTACATACTACTTTGAGATGGCGTATTGCTCCTGAAACGGGTTTGGAATACAAACGCGCTATTTCCATCCATGCATGCAGTAATAGAAACATTTCTGAATACCATCGAAAAGAAAGCTGCAAGCCTTTCTTTTTCCCACTGCTGTAATACAGCATGAACTCCACGATATACCGGTCTATCATGTTCAGTAGACGGCCGAGTTATAAAAGAGGACGTTATAACACCAAGAGACCAGAACAGAATAGGGCGCTTGTCAATTCGATCAACGGCAAAGAATTGGGTCTTGGGTGCGCTACGGGCAAATATTTTGCTCTGCTTATCATTCCGGTACGTGAGTGCCATCACGTCTAGCACCGAATCTCTTGACGGATTCATGTTTAAATTGTTTCGGGTAAAAGTGATAAACTTCACAGCAATCCTGGTAAACAATAAGTTGTGATCCAACTGTTCCATAGTGCCAATAAGCACGTACACTTTTTCCAAACCAAATAATTCCCATGCATCCATGTTCATGGCATGTCGAACCGTCTGTCCTTCGTTGTCTAGTTCAACTACATCACTATTCGGAGGGACAGCCTTGATAGCAAATTGTAGCAATCTATGCAGAGTGTTAGGGAAGTTTAGTCATGCAATTGTTAAATTCAACAAGGCACGTACGGATATGCAGGAAGATTGGCATAGGCATTCATTTCTTTCAGATATGGGTCTAGCAGATCAACCGCTGCGCCTGTAAGCCATGCGTCGGAAGCCGGAATATACCTGCAAACATATTTGTTCATCATGCACCGATTTCGCATCAAGGAAAACACTCACGTTACAACATAGGCAGTTTCTCCATCTGATTGCTCAATTATCTTGGACCACATTGGAGTTTTCCGGGGATCGGTGTATAAATGAGTTGCCAATGTATTGACCCGACCTGGACGACTATTGGCGGATGTACCTGCAACGGAGCTCCCCGGCTTAGCATGAGATGAAAGGGCGGTTACATCACCGGTTCTGGTAGAAATACCCAGAACAGGCATGACCGATGGGTTACCGCCAGTGCTAGTCTTAATGGGTGAAGAACCCGCAGAACCCGGGGAAACAAAAGGATTTCTGGCTGCCCCACCATTACTGTCATCTAAATCCAATTCACTCTAAAACACGCATTCAATGAGAATGTTCAGGGCTATATGTCAACCGGCTTACTTCGATATTGCTACTCCCACTGTATAGAGTAGGGGATGAATTGTGACTTTTTGGTTTAGTGGATTTATTGCCTTGTTTGTCAAGTCGACCAGTTGACGTATCGTCTTCACTTGAAGAATTATGCTTTTTGAAAGGTCTGAATGAAATCAGTCAACAAGAAAATACCACCATATACGCAGATCATAAACGAATACGCTTACGGAGATGGGGATGACCCTGTTGTTCTAGATCCTTCATCTGACATATGCCTCTTTCGAGTAGGAAGTGGAGGAGCCACAGATACTAACGTATTGTTTCCATGTATAATAGACGAATCGGCGGGTTGGGTGGCAGTAAAAACATCTGCAGAAACCGGGGAAATTAAAACTGTATCAGAAATGGGAGACAAT
>NHTK01005823.1:0-19597 GCA_002938355.1 Panaeolus cyanescens | reverse complement strand
ACGTGCCAAGAAGGTGGATCTGTGCTGCCGCACAGATCCTCCCATATCTAATCTTAGAATAGTACATTTCGCAGCAGGTCCCGCGACACATTGTTGGGGTTAGCGCCAGACATCCGGCCGATGGCTAGATATCGCCAACGACTTATTTAAGGACAAATCTCCAGCCAATCATCATAGAAAATATCGTGACATGAATCGGTGTGGACAAGGATAAGAGTCAGCCCACTTGCTTCTAGTATCACCTCGGAGAGTACCACGATACAGCTTCAGTAGCTAAGATAAAAAAAGCGTCATCAAGGCGTGGCCAATTGGCTGTGTTGTTTGACCTTGCCAATACGGAAACAAAGCCAGTCAATCCAGAAAGTGACAGCGCCGAAGACATAAACAGTCACAGAGCATGTATACGGCCGATATCCAGTGTGTGGTTCAGTATTGGCAGGACAAATACCTGGTCTTATTGCGACAGTGGTGTGTTCTAAGAGGTCATCATGAGACAGAGTGCCACTCTGGTTTATCCGTTGTTTGAATGAATCAAATATCTTGGCGTTCTTCGCACCAATAGGACTCCATGAGGAAGCCAAAAATTTACCCCATGGGTGGACATGAATATCGAGGGTGTGACGGATCTTGCTCTTCGTCCGTGTTGGATGCTAACTGTCGCCACAAGTACGAGGAAACAATGATTGTTTTGGGGTATTTTTAGGTGAGAAAAAGGGACATTTTATTGGTGCTTTGTACTCCATATTGACCTTAAAATACGGTATTCCGACCCAATGACCACTCATAGCTCGCGAACCTAAGAAAATATCGGAGGAATTCTCGACAAATATAACTCTCTCGGGCGTGGCGGGTGCGCGGGCCGTCCGGCCCACAGCTATTTTTGGCCGCGCGAGAGAGAAGAACTTCAAGAAGCCTCGTCAGTATTGCCCGTCTACATCATGGCCCACGTTTTACCGAGCCGTGATCTGAATTGAATTACATCCGATGATTGGCAGTAAGCCTCGAGACCCTCGAGGAAAGCGCTGGCATGACATTCCATCATACTGGCGGAGAAGGTTTGCCTGAATGTCGATGAACGCCGAGCTTTTGTCGATGTCTACCCTTGTGCGTTTATCCGACACCCTGCTCGTAGTTGGTATAAAATGTTGTCTTCAAAACCTGTTGGTCTACATTCCAAGTTCCTGAGTAACAACATGCCTACTGCCTGGAAGCCATCTTTCGTCGCTCTGCTGTTCTCGCTTCCTGCATTTGCTCAGCAGCCATTGTGGGGTCAATGTATGTTGTATCTTGCTTATGTCCAATATCCTTGTTAACGACTAGCTATAGGTGGCGGAATCGGTTGGACTGGAGGAACCACATGCGTCTCAGGCGCTGTTTGCAACCGTAATAATGACTACTATTCGCAGTGCATCCCTGGGCAAGCCACAACCCCAGCACCTGCACCAACCACATCTACGGCAACGACACCACCACCATCATCCACCTCAGTTCCCGCAGCACCTGGCAGCTGTCCTGTTTTGCCATCTAATCCCAGCTTCACTGCCAACGCTCGTCTTCCAAACCCGTTCAAGTTCTTCAATGGAAACGCTGTCACAACTAAAGCAGACTGGGACTGTCGTCGCGAGGAAATTAGCCAGCTCCTTCAGCGATACGAGCTTGGTACCCTGCCACCCAAGCCTTCTAGCGTTACAGGATCTTACTCCGGTGGACGCCTTACCATCAACGTCTCCGAAGCTGGAAAATCAATTTCATTCCAGGTCAGCATCTCTACCCCGTCTGGTGCCACCGCTCCATACCCGGCAATCATTGCTTATGGAGGCATGTCCATCCCAACTCCCAGTGGTGTCTCTGTCATCACCTTCAACAACGACGACATCGCTGCTCAGACCAACACCGGTAGTCGCGGACAGGGTAAATTCTACACGCTTTATGGTAGCGGGCACTCCGCTGGAGCTATGACCGCTTGGGCATGGGGTGTCAGTCGTATTATTGATGCACTTTCTACCACTACTGGCCACAACATTGACCTGAACCGCATCGCTGTCACTGGCTGCTCACGTAACGGGAAGGGTGCTCTGGTTGCTGGTGCCTTCGACACGCGTATCGCTCTCACAATCCCACAGGAGTCTGGGTCCGGTGGAGGAGGTTGCTGGCGTATCTCGGACAAGATGCTCTCGTCAGGGATCAACACACAAACCGCTTCGGAGATTGTGGGTGAGAACGTTTGGTTCTCGAAGAACTTCGAGCCCTATGTGAGGTCCATCAATAACCTTCCGTTCGACCATCACTTGCTCGCTGCACTTGTCGCGCCTCGTGCGCTACTCGTCATCGACAACACCAGCATCGATTGGCTCGGACCACGATCAGTGTTCGGCTGCATGAAGACTGCGAACAAGATCTGGCAGGCTCTGGGTGTCGCCGACCACATGGGTGTCTCACAGGTTGGGAACCACAACCACTGCGCTTTCCCAAGTAATGAACAGGGCGATCTCGACGCCTTTGTAAACAAGTTCCTGAAGAACCAGTCCACGAACACCAATATTGTCAAGACGGATGGTGCCAACCAGGTCGGATTTGTTGACTCTGAGTGGGTTGATTGGACAGTTCGCCGCTACTCTTTCTTAAATAGTATTTATATTAGTTATATGTGCATTTTATTTTGAGTATCATTTGTTTGATGTTTCTGTGCAAAACGTCAATCGACATAGCCATGTTCTATAAACGGAAGAAATTCCCCTATTCGGAATCTATGTTTGTCAATATTTGCTTTCCAACAAATGTGTTTGTCCTGCAACGGTGCAACCTCCTTGGCTCCTCTGCTCTTCTTGAACTTGTCTCCATACTGTCATTCTCTTCCGCGTTGACCATTAATCTGTGCCTAAATCTATCTGAGGAGTCGTGATCTTCGGAGGAACAAAGAATGCGACTCAGTCGACGAGAACTTCTCACACGTCATCGCCTGGTCCCATACCGCAGGATAGATGGAGTTGTTGAAGAGGATAATTTGCGAGGCTGAAAAGCTCTGAGAATTCGAATCCACGGAGATGAGAAAAATGAACTTGTACGCAGCTTTAACTTAATGCCCAACTAAAGATAAACCGGCTCACAAGCTGATTTTGTGTTTTGCTTAAATTGTTTATCCAGATAGCTCAGGGTTGCTATGTCAATGAAGAGGACCAATTGACGCTATTTGATGTCCAGAAGGCTTTTCACGGTTACTTGACGCTCTTTGAATTTTGTTGATTTGGAGAAGCGACGTTCACTGACTTGCTTACGCGGCCTAGCTTACGAGTTACGCCCCGGGCAATGCACATCTTTGTCTATTGAAAATAACCTGACGGTTGGAAATCATTGTATGTGACCGCAGTTCCTTTATTCTCAAACTTAGTCATGACAGCGATTCCCATGAAATGTTTATAGCATTGTGCCATTCCTTTGGTGGATACTTAGCACAATATCTTCGATGGGTACAGTTTATCAGCTTTGTGAAGCTTGTTTCTTCTTCGCATCTCCGGGTATGTTTCTTTTTTGAACTCAGGTTAAATCGCGAGCTCACGTTGATTAATCCGGCGACCTTAATGCGCTTTATCATCCACGTGTTAGAGTCATACAGTATTTCGAGCACCAGTCCTGGTTCAACCGTTATTCCATTAGTTGACTGTAGCATGCCAGCCAGCACTTTTGCGCATCTTAGATCGTAATATCTCACAAACCTTCCCTGGAGGTGGTTTTTGCTGCAAAACCAATATTCCCCTCACGACTCTATTTAACGGAGGATTCTCTTACTCCTTGATTGCGCTCAACCATTTTCTTCGTTTGTCATGTCCAATCTCCCCCAATCGCTGCAGTTTCTTCAACCGAATCTTCAGACAGTCGCCGTCATACTCTTATGCTTCACGCTCTACGCCTATATTCGTCAACGCGTTCACAGAGGATCGAAGCTACCGCTGCCACCTGGACCGCCTGGCCATATTATATTCGGGAATAAGCTACCTGAGTCTTTGTGAGTTCCCTGATGCTCCTCCAATTCACCTCTACTCATGCACCTTTAGCGCGTATCGGAAGTATGAGGAATGGACTCAAGAATATGGCCCCGTCTTTACGATTCGCCAAGGGTTTAACATTACAATTGTTGTGGGGAGGCTCCAAGCGGCCATTGACATTATGGAGAAGGAGGGAGCGTCACTCGCTGATCGCCCAAGAAATATATCTGCAGGGGAGATTCTATCGGGTGGGATGCGTACGCTGTTGACCCCAGCTGGCGAGAGGTTTAAGAAAATGCGTCGGTGCGCAAGTTTTTTGCCTTTCGCCTCTTCATTAAACTCATCCTTTTGCTTAGGGCACTTCATACACACCTTCAACCGAAGGTTGTAGCTGGCTATTCACCGACATTAATGAAGAATGCCAAGCAACTTTTGTTGGACATCATTGATGCACCTGAAAGGCATCAAGACCACGCAAAACGGTGAGTATCATTAGCTCGTCAGATTCTCAATGGGATTCTGATTCCGCGTTTTGTCAGGTACTCTGCGTCCGTTGTACTTGCTCTCGCATATGGGAAAGAATCGCAAGGCTACGAGGATCCTGCCATCGTTGCTGTAAACCGCTGCATTACACGTGTCGGCGAAAATCTGCGACCAGGCCTTTGGAAGGTTGATATCTACCCTTTCCTGCGGTGCGTTCATTTTCATTCTCAACATGAACAAGGTGATCGATGATTAATAATTATTCTTACAGATATATTCCTGGCTACTTGAATGAACTCAAAGCCGGACATGCCGAGGAGCTCGACTTGTTTAAGACGCAGTTAAGGGAAGTCAAAGTGAAAATGGTATGCTTGATTTATTATAGTACTTCTTGTTCGTCACCGGGTCTAATTTGATTTATTGCTTGCGTTGATCAAGGAAAGGGGCGATGAGATCCCACAGTCGTTCGGCAAATATCTTTTGGAGAAACAACAAGAACTTGGACTCAATGAGGCGGAGACTGCATACCTTGCTGGTAGCATGTTTGGCGCTGGCTCTGATACGACAGCGTCGGCTATCAGTGTCGCTATCCTTGCGGCCGCTTGCTATCCAGAAGCACAACGAAGAATTCAAGAGGAAATCGATGCCGTAATTGGGAAGGAACGGGGTGAGATTTCAAATCAGGATATATGCGAAGCGAAAGCTGATCGTACTCTAACTCAAATAAACTTGACAGCCCCCACTACTTCCGACGCGGAGTCTTTACCCCAGACCATGGCATTCGTATATGAATCGTATCGATGGCGTCCTGTGACCGCTGGAGGTACGTCTATACATTTATCCCCATTCCGAGAACTCGTTTTCAGAAGGTCTGTTTTTAGGGTTCCCTCACAAAGCGACCAAAGATATTATCTGGGTACGGATGCTTCTTCATCTTTCCGAGGAGATTTTTCTAAGCATGACGATACCAGCAAAATTACCTTATCCCTAAAGGCGCCACTGTGGTCGGAAACGTTTGGGCAGTTGGGCGTGACCCAGACTACTTCCCCGATCCAGAAAGGTTTGACCCTCAACGTTGGCTTGATAGCAATGGGAAGCTACGGGAGGATGTCAAGTCGTATCCGTTCGGCTTTGGTAGGCGGTGCGTTTCTTTATCATCTTCAAAGGGTTGTATTGCTCTTTCTCATGACGTCTATGAATAGAGTGTGCCCGGGCCTACACATGGCGACTGCGTACGTCCTTTATTCCATCCCACGTTTTTTTAATAGCATGGCTGAGATGATTACCCGAAGTTCTGTTTTCTTGAATACGGCCCTTATTAACTGGGCCTTTTCCATTCACACTGATCCTGAGTCGCCGATTGATGATATGGCGTTCACAAAGTCGGCTAATGCTCACCCGATGCCATTCAAGGTCATCTTCAAGCCCAGGGTCACGAAGACAATGGAGGGCGTCAAAGAGATGATGGAAGACTATGGGATTTAATGGAAATGGATTGATCTGCATCGAGGTTCGTGTGGCTTTGAGCGTAATAAGAGTCTTTTTATTGTTATCTAATGTTTATTTGTGAATCTTCAGGCGTACAGTTCGCATGACTCTAATCGTATTGTCGATTTTGTGAGTCCTAGTAGCAAGGCAGGAATAAACGATTGTAATACGAGGCTGGCGACTGGGTAGAAGCCTAGAACATAAACAGTTGTGCAAGATACCTTGAATTCGGAATCGAGTGGGGCGGCCCTTTGAGTGAGAAGTCCCTTCAAAACGCCGAGAGGCTGCCCTTGTTATGATTCGAAGTATATGAATTCATTATTCCACCTGGCTCAAAGGCTTTGTCAAGGAGAGTGCAACATCCGGGCACGACCTCTAGTTGCACATCGAAGACGCCCGAATTTTGGGATGGTCCGATGACAGAGTTATAAAGTGTGGACAGCTCACCCTCTGCTTTCCTCAACAAGCACTCGAGCCCCATCGCTACATCCCTACTCAAAGCGAAACCCATCATTAAACCCAACTCTCAACCTCTGCTTTGGGCGTCACACTAGCCTCACGACTATATAACCCGACTATATAACAATCTTACATTATTACTTGCAATAATTCGTCCATGGCACCATCCAGCGCTAGCAGCATATCGACCCCAACTAGTTCTGGAGCTATTACACCTTATGCAAAGAAGGACGACAAGGGATTTTTCATGAAAACGTTAGAGTCCATGGCATTGAGCGCCGAGATGGCACAAATGGCTCTCGATCCAGAGTGGAGGGAGAAGAACCAAGGGAAACTACCTGGAATGCCGGGACAGTTTGGTTCGAAGAGATGATGAAGGGTGGAACATGAAATAATTTAAACCTTAGAATGAAATACGTTTTAACAAATAGATCATTGTATTTGATCGTAAACAACTTGTAGAAATCATCGCCAGTCCTTTTCATCCGTCTTTCCGGCGACGGTCAAACACTGTGGCGAGCGTTTGATGGATTGCAAGCTTGGCGTTTCTTTGAATCGCGCGGAGTCGCCGTGATACCTTGGTCGACTGTAAGTCGTTGACTGTAGCCTCCACCCATCCCAAATCCTTCCGTAATGATTGCCTGAGCGCCTCTCTGGGAACATAATACCATTTATAGTCCGGGTCGTCCATAAATCCGGGTACCTCTGCGTTGGTAGGAATATGTTTTTGCAATTCGGCTTGCACAGCGAGAATTTCCAGACCAAAGTTCAAAAGATCGTCGTCGATGTCATCGTTCAACCCCAATAAATAATCAGTGGCCGAGCTATCTCCTGACGTGGCTTGTTCTCCAATGTCCTCCATGATAAACTGTCGGCGTTGATGAAGTGAAACGAATCGATCGCGGAGGGTAGAGTAAGTGTAGAGCTCATATCCACCATCCAAGAATTGCATCTGAGGTTTCGGCGCGTCTGGTGGTATCGAATTCAAGATGGACATCGCAGAATCGAAGGTGTTGTCAAATTTGAGAGCGACAGGAAATTCAGGTTTCCCATTCTGTGGGTTATGTGTCAATGAGGGTGCTTAGTACCACGAACGGTGAGATATCAATACCCTGACCGAGCTAGACAGCGCCTCAAACCGCGCATTCGCTCTAGTTCGCATACTTTCGTTGCATATTAGATCCCACATCGTCGTGATAATCTGAGGGGCGGTACCAGTGGCTTGATTAGAGCAACCGCTAGCGCCTAGAGCTTCCAATGCGATGTTAAAAGACTGTATCTGGCTTCTTGTCATCCGAATATCGACAATGCGATCAAACCAAAAGAAAGCTGCGCGATGGCGACGACTTTGCCTGTTGAATATCTGATGACGCTTTGTATCATGTTTCAATGAAATAAATGGTACCTTATAAATGACAGTCCCCACTTTCGTAAAAGAGCCATGATTGAGTGCTCCGATATTTTAGGGTCTGAGAAACCTGGGGTATCAACCAGCACAATGTCCTGCCCTGATCGTCTCGCATTTTCAAGCTTGTACATTCCGACCTTTTGGGTTACACTTGAAAGCTGGTCCTTGGAAATACCCAAAAAGCCATTGCCTGAGCTGTTCCTACCACCCGATGCGAGTATATCAATAAACTACAGCGAGGTATGGGTCAATGATGGTTGTACTTTCCTGAAACAAGGCCAACTCATCGCCGTACATTGCTTTTACCAGTCCCTATGAGACCCATAAGTCTTTTTATTTATATTATTCCACAAGTTATATGTAGATTATTAAGTCACTACGTCTCTCTGAATGTGAAAGGAACACCCACACATAGAAAAAGCATGATGAATTCTTGGGCAGGTCTTCGAATGTGATTGGTGTAACTGACACCAAGCCAGATACAGATATTGTGTTTTGATTCATTTAACGAGTCGAATAGGTATGAAATATGACAATGCGAGGAACAACGGAATCAGTTTTTTAGCTATGACGTGGCGCTCAGCGAAGGGGTTCAAGGGGGAGACTTGAAATGCTGGTCAGGGCATGATCAATGCGTGCGAATCTTGTTCAATCTTATCTTATCATTCCCAGTCTAAGTACTACCACGTATCCTCAAACTACGTATCCTCAATGGATTTTTCCTGGCTGAGATTGTGTGTCTCTCCCGTTTTTGTCGAAGTAAAATCAGCGTGACATGTAGCCTGGGGTTAATTTTGAGGAGATGGAGAGTCCAAAGACAAATCTTCCGGCCAAGAGAACTCGGTCATGAGGTCACAGTAGTGGTCTCTGTCTTTTGTGCATGTCAAAAGATGTATGCACTGGCGATATCAGGACGACTTCCGTCCTTGAGGAGAGTATTCCACAATTAGCGCTTCTGTGTCGCCCCAAAAAATGCATTTGATACCTCGATGATGTAATGAATCAACGCAAGGGATAATGCCAACTTGGTTCTGGCGCACATCTGAGCCTGAAGGCCAGTGGCGCTCCATCAAGAAGGGATTCAACCATTAATATAAGCAATCGTAGAAAGGATTGTGTGATCGATAAGGAGGCTGGGAGGGTGGGCGTTCGAAACTCGGGTGTAAGGTGGCTGTGAGTACTGGCATCACGTCGAGTTTTCCCGCGTATGTAGGTGTGATGGCCTCGAACAGAAAGCAAGCTTTTGTGCCCGTTACTTTCAGCATAGGTCATCACTAATTTATTATTCACATTGTTTGCTATGGAAAGATTCTTTATTATCATGATGTCCAAATGACATCTGGACAACACATCATGGCCCTTGGGTTGTGATCAGGAAACTCCGTGTTTCACTAGTAAAACCACCGAAAGGCCATGCACCTCGCAACTCAGAGAATGGATCACTAACATGGTTATGTCGCCCTGCACTTCTATCTGCAAAGATTGGTGGGGGACTGTCCAAGATTTCGTGACAATTAGCGCTGCAAGCACGCAACTGCACAGCCACCCTAAAAAGATAAAACAATTCGACTAAATTTGCCAGTTATTGGGAACATCAGCTGCATTCGCCTGAAACAAACCTATCTGTGAGGTTGCCTTCTTATGAGCAGGGATCAATCACGGATTGAACGCGTGGGGCTCTGAATCTGATTTTAAAGGCGTAAGATCGTCTGATGGCCCATCCGTCTGCGAGTCCAATAATGTTATTTCGGAGCTTGAGAACATGCGAATCCGAGGCTGGCTAAATTGAGTCGCATATGTTGATAATATATCACATCAAACCCTGGGTGCTCAGCGCTCAGAGCCCAGTCTTCAACACTACTTCGTCTGGGCATCTGCTCTATATAATTATTTAAAACAGATCACTTGTTTGCTCACCCTCCCGCACACCATCCTCAAATATTGCGTGTCAAAAATGGACCCTATGTGGACTATTGTAGACGACCAGAGTCCTGAGCTCACACTTTCACCAGCTTGGCAAGTTGGCCAGCTTCCAGGACCTGTTGGAAATACCGAGGGTATCGTTAACAATACTCTTACCTTCCTCAATTCTCCGGGCAGTTTTGCTTTTACCTTTAGCGGTGATGTTTCGTTCAACATTAACACTTATACCTATGTGCTCATATGGTTCTGGTCAATTTACAGGTACTGATATAGAGCTGTATGGAACAAATATAGCTGACAGCGTAGTTCCTCCTCGCATCCATTACAAATGTTTTTTGGACATAGATGAAATCCGTCCCAGTAACATCGATGTGTCTGCCACGGAAAATCACTGGCTTTTCTGCGGTGTCCATGAATTATCGAGACGGCATAGTCATACATTCACTATAGAAGTTAACGCTTCTATTTCTCGGCCATTTTGGTTTGACCACATCCAATATGTGAAAACCACCCCCATGCAAGGCCCTGGTCAGACATCAACTCACCCATTGACCCCAATCCCATCTTCATCCGATGTTCATTCTCAGCCCATTACCCCAGATTCATCAATGTCATCAATTCCATTACCTATTAGCACCGGCCAGCCCAAGCTCTCGAATTCGGTTCAAACAGGAGTTGTTGTTGGGGCTGTGATAGGAGGGCTGTGCATTATCGCCGCATTATCATCAATCTGCCTTTGTATTGCACGAAGGAGGCAGAGATCCGGAAGAAGTGAATCAGTACTATCTTCTGTGGTCAGCCAATACCCGATACCATTGTTTATCGAAGGACCTGGCGATCAAGCTGACCTCGTCGCTCAAGGGAAACGACGCGCGGAAATTGTGAATGTCACCATGCTATCTCGTAACAATGCCGTTCGTAAAGTCAGGATACCGCTCCACTCGAGGTACAGTAGTGTGCTTTCGGATACAAGAGATAACTTACTGAAAACTTTATTTAATACAGGGGAGTTTATCATCAAGTCCATTCCAATACGCATGGTCTGGCGGGAGAAGAAAGCAACAGCGAAACGCCAGCCATTTTGGACGTACGGGTAGCTATAGCCGACCCTCTTGATGCAAATCAGCAAGCGCTTCAGGATGGTCTACGTCAAAATACGCCAGAGGAACGCGCGACAGGGGCTTTGCCACCACCTTACACGGATATTTTGTGACCATGCATGGTACCATTAGCTTGAAACTTGGTTCACCCAGACGGAGATGAGATGATTGTGGTCAAGAGAACAATACGAGTACTCGATAAACGTAAATACAAAGCATAAACAACGATTAACTCTTAAAAAAGCACACTATTTCTCAGCGCTCACGAAGAAATTGACGAGTCACTAGTACTCGTCACTAGTCAGTCACCAGTCAGTCACCAATCTCGACGAGCGTGGGAAAGTGTCGATCCTTATTATGATTGGACCATTTCTATTGCTGCATATCTGTATCCGAGTCTGCGTGTCTCTCAAACATCTCGTACCAGAAGTTATCAATTTCTGCGTCCTATATATCATAGTCATCAGTCATCCATGCCCTCTGGCTAGGTGGTTTAGTTGGAGGTACTCACAAGTGTTGGTCGGTCAATATAACAAGATTCAACGTGGGTCCAATCGATGAAATCAACCTCGAAACTATTGACACTGGTTCCTCGAATCAATACGTTTCCTGGGTTTGGGTCCCTGGCAAGTAATGTTCGGTGATTAGCGTGTCGAAAGTATGTAAGTGAGGAACCTTTGGACTTACCCATGTATTATACGACGATGTCGGAAATATGACCAGGCTTTGTCCTTTACTCGCTGTAGGACGGCATGCGCAACCGCTACACGACGCTGTTCGTCGTGTTCCACCTGTATGTATGGATTCCATCGATCGATGGTGACGCCTTGAACTTTCAACAAGAATATGTAGAAGTATATTTGGCCTTTTCTAATGTATGTTCCCCATTGGTTTCGGTACTGACCGGCTAGGATAAGGCCTTTCACCTCACCCTCGACTGCATGTTGTCTTTGTTCGTCTGTCCAGCCGGCCATGGGAGGTATTACTTTGATGAGAGTATTGCTTGAAGATTGATGCCTGTAAACCTTGCCGAAGTTTCCTTCTGAAACTTGGCCTCCCATTGGCGGTCTGTTGTTTCTGAGGTGGGTAGGTGGCGGGAGCGCAGCTGCCACCGGTACAAATAACTGTGAAGGATGCACCTGCTGTTGTGGGTCTTGTGGCTGACCGTCCACGACGCCAATGTGAATCAGAATAGACGCAAAATGCAATTCGTTTTAAGAACTACTTACTGCGTCGTTGAAGAGGCGAGTTTCCGGCCACAGGTGCTCCTTTTGCTGGCATGGGACATACTGGCATTTTCCGTTTGGGTTTATATGTGCGGGACTTTGTCGGTGGGTGAGCAGTTGGATTTTGTGCAATGCTCCCTTTCTGTGGGGATGCAGGGGAAGCAGGGTTCTGAGATGAGGGTAACTTAATTGGCTCGGTGGAGGCTCGCTTAGGAGGTGAGCCAGGCCCTGGGGGTGCCCGAAGGAAGACGTGTTGGGATTCGGCACCAGCAATTTGCGCTGACCATGTATACGGAGAGGGGCTACGGGGCGCGATGATGTTCTCGTTTAGGAGGTTGTGTGCAACTAAATTTGAATTCGGTGTGAGGGGTGCGCTCTGTACAACAGATGCCACAACTAGTGAGGCAACAAAGAACGAAAGGGTTATGAGCTGCATGATTCGATGACTGGACCGGCCAATCTGAGGAATTTCGACCAAAGAGCGCTGTATTTATACGTATTCGTAGTCTATGTGATATTGGCATAAGTTGTGGGATTACACAGTACAATTCTACGGCTGTGCCTTCCACTCTGAAAACGAAGAAAGAGGCATGTGTGGCAAGTTTACAGGGGTTCCGAGGAGGCCTTATGTGGATACCTAGGTATAGATTTGTTTCATGACGACTAAGAATGTAGATTATTGCTCTTTCACTTTCCTCTGTGTGATGTGAGCTTCGTCAGAGTTAATCCGGTCCCGCGCTCTCGCTTAGCGCCTGTCATTATAAAGGACCCACATCGAAAATCCGTAAGTTTCGGCTCACAATCTCTATGATGGCAACAGTATGAGGTCGGAGTTGAGTACAATGCACATTGAAGTTTATTGGCGCCCGTAAGGAAGATTCATTTATATTGTTACAAATGGCTGTACAGGCATATAAGGCAAAGACTGCCCAAATTTACCTAGCGATAATATCGATTCGCCTTTGATAACGTGTGACAGTCGGTCGCCTCGGAGTGTTATCTATACGTAGGCTGCGCACTCCTTGCGTTTCGCTTTTCAAGGGAAAGATTATTGTGGGATTGATTTGTTGTATCTAATGGATTCACCTCCGAATCAGGGAGGAAGAAACGCCAGAGATGCGCAGCTCCCTAGAGAAATTTACAACCAGAGTTTTGCGTCATATCAGCGACAATTGAGCTTGGTTTCCAGCATATTGACATGCATGGGAACTACGGGGCGCAATTGCTTTTTCTCATTTGTGGTTGGTCACCTTTGGAATAAAAATAAAAATACAGCCATACTATGACTCCTTGGACAGCATTGGGCGAGTGTGCTTAGCCTTGTTTGGAGCAAAGGCCAACGATATGTGTCAATCCGTCGCCCAGTGTTTGTCTTCATAGCGAATCTCGATTATACGACAATGTCATATGCGCTGAATCCACCTCTGAACGATTTAGAACGTCGAGTCATCATCATGATGATTGCGCTGTTCATGACCAAGGGTTTGGCAAGTCCTATGCTTACACGTAAGGTTTCTTGGTTGAATTTTTGCTGCTTTAAGTCCAGCCGGGGATTGTTCTAACAAAACTCGCTTTAGAGCGAGCATTATGAATAATAAGCTTGGTGAAATATCACTGTGAGCAGGTTTAAGCTGTGGCCGCTGTCAGACAGGTACGTAGTTTTGGATGGTACGTTGTACAGCCCATTTTCATCATTTTTGGCTCTTTAGCTCTAAGCGGGCTTCTACATTGATTGTAACGCGACGCGTGCTCTAGCGCGTCATATTCTTGCAGAACGGCAACGGCAAGCGCAGTTTTACCCACCTTCCTGACACGTGTCACGTGACACAAGTTGAGCATACGTTGAATGTCATATTCTCCACTCACCTTCATTCCGTCATCTTCCTCTCTCCAATTCATTGTCTTTGTCGCTCTCCGAGTCGTAGTTTCGCCCTTTCTTTCCTTGGTTTAAAACTTCTCGTCATGGGAGTGGAGCTCCTCCAGATTCTTCTTCACCCTCCCCTCTCACATTACCCTCAACTACACACCAAGCGAGACTCGAACACATTGCTAAGAAAGAAGTAAAGCAATCATCTTCTCGTAGACTCCTTGTGACATATTCCATCATTCACTTGCATGAGTACGTTTTACGTGTCAAAAGAAGCGATTGTTCCGCGTCGCTTTCAGGTCAAGAATCAGAAATGATAGCATCTGGCCAAAGAAGAGTGTTTTTTGCGGTCATACCGCGGTATCAGTCAACTTCTATCTTCGGAGCACCGAGTCCGAGGCCCGCCTTTCGTTGGTATTTTCACCAAAGCGCAGGTCTGAAAAAGTCAAGCATAAGCCATTCACTCTTTTCATCGAGCCCTATGAAGTCAAGGTGCTGAACGATGCAATGCTTCCAGAAATACTATCACGAAGATGAACTCGAAAAGGTGTGTGCCCGAATGTGATACTGGAGGCAGACCCGATTAAATCGTTATGGTCCCGCATGCCTGGTATTTAAAACCGACGGGTACGCATGCTTCACTGACGCGTAAATGTGATGACAATGTCTCAAAATAACTAGTTCGTTTCTCTTGAAATCTGAATTCTGATATCAGGGCGTATTTGAATTTGATCCCATCTTGAAGAAGCGCTGATATAAATAGCGAGGGTAAAGTATACGTGTTAGTTCTCAATGAAAGACGATAGTTAATAATTTATCGAGTAAACGACACCCTACGAGTCCGCTGTTGTATCTAGAATTTGAGCAAGCAATCATGGTAACTCAAGGAAGAATTTTGTGGTCGCTTTGTGCGATATAATCGAAATCTCCGTCCCTCGCGGTTTCCTTTTGAGTCGTCATCTCCACATGCATAGCCACGCCGCTCTGGATAAGAACAGGGGATTCAGCCACTGAAGCACAAAAACAAACTAGAGGAAAACTCACTCGGGCGTTGGCTCTGCTAAATGTTGAGCTTGTAGCTTGAAGGCCATCAAATTTGCCAGATCGTAGTATTGTGCGAGCGTTCAATCTATATTACATCCAAGAGTTAACTTGAAGTCTTTAAACTGGACTTCAGACGCTAGAGAACCTGAAAACGACTTACGAAGCGAGGAGGGAATTTGCGAAGACTATATGAATTATGAACATTAGTTGAGGCAAGCTGCTAAGAAATTAATAACGACCATACTTCGAGAAACAAGCACAAAGGCGGACACCCAAAGGACTGGATGCATTCGATGTTAATATCCGATCATCTAGACTGCAAGAGTTTTATGCGTACATTTGTTTGGAAATTGTATAAACTGAAGAGACGGTGAGCTTATATAAGAAAGGGATGGGAGAGGAAGGAGCGTACGAATACTAGCATCACGATCCCAGCAATGCTGTTGGCAAAACCAGTTTCTGTTTCCAACTTATTAGAAAGTCGTTCTATATGTCATGTATTTTAGAGAGAAACTCACCAAGAGTCCAAGCAATGATCTTGTCAATAGTCTTCGTGGTGTGCTTGTTAAATTTGTTCCTCTGTCGGCCGAGATAAAAGCACATAGACCCAGCGATGAACGCATCGCAACCGACACTAACGGTCAACATTACCGTTAGCGCCGACTTGGAATCACGGACGAATTCGATCATGGACGTCATTTCAAAGCCTTTTATCGTGACTATGATGCTGAAAATCAATCTCAATATTACCAGCAATAGGCAAATCACTGCCATGGTCCATCTTTTGCTGAAGCGTTTGATCCGATATGCGAAGAAGCCCTGGTGTAAGGAGAGTGGTTAGACGTTGCTGAAGCCATATAATAGTGAGATTGATGAGCGTACTTGAACACATAACGCAATGAATGAGCTGAAGACTGCCGCCACAAAGAATGTGTTAGGAGGTAGAAGGACCGCTGAGGGATCTCCATAGTGGGTGATATTCAGCGTGTACAGGGCATGCACGATACATGCCATGTGAGCGGTATCGCTCAGCCTGGTCAGATGTATGAGTCCAAGCTTAATTCTATGAGATGGAGCATATTTTACATGACAATAGCAACCTATTCGTGAGATACTATGAGTTCACTGAGGAGCTCGAGTTTGAAGATTATAGTGAAGCTTACCAGAGACTTCAACCACCAATGGTCATCCACAAAGTTGACATAGTACGTATACGTTTGGACGACAGCTACACCGTATAGGATAGAAGATAAAATTATGCCAATAGTTGTGGCACCTAAGGTGCCATTAGCATCAAACCCTGCGAAGGGCTGATCCATCTCCGTATTCGATGAGGCGGGGTGAGGTAGGAGTTGATACCACTAAGCGATGCTAGCACCGCCTGCTTAGGTGTCAACTTAGGGCAGGCTTCTCGAGGTGTGGAAGGGGAGAATGGGGATGTATTGTGGAGCAGTGCGGTTCTCAATATATACTGATTGATATATACAGAGATGTAAAGGCTCGTTTCCCGATGATAAGAATGCCAGTGGCTGCTATTTTCGTCTCGCCGAATCTGATTGATCCATTTGGTTGTATCAGGGAGCAAAATCAAGGTTCGAAAACGGAAAAAACTTGTGGTTGCAACATCAATCATCCTTCAATATCTATTTTTGTACCAGAGGACCGTTTTCATGGACCGTCGGTGGTATCATCCCTATTTGATATTCTCGGCGCGAGAAACACTGACGGGTGCCAGAGCCAGAGCCCCCGACCTTTTACAGTTCTTGTATATCTGTACACGACGATAACATGTAAATAGTACTTATATCCAAGAAACAATACGGATAATGTCCGCGGTCATCGTCATCTCCCTACACCAGCGGCCAGGCTTGCTTACTTCGATGTTCTTCCCTACAGAGATCTCCAAAAATAACTCAGCGCAGCTCAATTATCCGAGTCCCCCATTTAACACAACAAACACTACCGCCCTATCCATCACCTCTCTATCAACACCAACAGGGCACATATTTAACTTTTTTTTGGTCTTGTCTCTCGTCATCAGTGAGGATTCACTCACAGATTCCAAAATACGGCATAATACAAGATCTAGAGGCCGTATACATAACAAGCTTCTTGTCTAACATGTCGTATATGGGTTTACATTCAGCAATTCTGTGAATAGAACATGAGATGATACCGGAGGAAGACATACCTGAATCACTTGTACGTCCCACGATTGTCATACCAGTGGAGTGTCACAGTGGTAGGGGTTATTCCGAAGTGATGTCGAGGAGTCGTTGTTGTTGCTTGAGATGTTTTGATCAGTCACCGATCAGCCTCGGCCAACTTGTATAATGTGTAATTGAGAACGATACAGTGAGGTGGGGAACGGGTGGTTGAACGTCAGAGTCAGTCCGTTGACTCCGAATTCAAATAATGCAAAGTGGAATAAACGGTAAGGAGCGTGTATGTTTAAGCGGTGGATGTAATCAAGTTTTTGTGGTTTATGGTGCATGGAAATTACGAATTCAAGAACTTGTGGAATCAAATATTTGACGGAAATATTGATGGTTGTTTCAGAGACTTAAGACGATCCCCATGACCAAAAAAAGCGATCAAGTAAGACTAGATGAACAGCTACGAGAGATGCAAAAGTACTCACCACTCGGCATTGCTTAGTTGGAAGCGTGGAGAGCAGCAAGAGCGTCGAAGTCTCCCGCATCGACAAGAGCTTGGAGGACCTCGAAGGTGCTCTCAGCAGTGATGGAGATGTCTTGCTCAACACCATTGCCGTCGGTGTACCTGAAGGTGTCAACGTCTTGACAGTCACCAGATGGAGAGGAAGTTCCGATGAGCCTTCCGTTGGTACCGTAGGTCCAGACGGCACTTGGAGCACGGGTTCCTCCACCAGTCCAGCACCTGTCACCGGGACCGTTAAGGAAGGTTTTAATGCCAGTTTCGTAGGAGGCGCAGTTGTGGACGGTCCATGCTTGCGCGGTGGTGAGGTTGGGGAGACTCTTGTACTTGATAGAGTAACCGACAGCGGAGGCGCCAGCGTTGCAGCAAGTGTTGGAGCCAACGTTCTTGCAGCATGTGGAAGTGCCGCTGCAGCTGAGAGTGTTGGCGTGGAAGCAAATTTCGACGGCCGAGGCAGTGAGAGCGACGATGCTGATGAATGCGACAAGTTGGGAGACCTTGTTTGAAGCGGCACGATGGTGTGTAGGGATAGGAGACGCTATGAGATGTCCCAGCACGATATAATGCATTTATTGTGGTGAGAGCAAAATCGTGGTGAAGTGGATGTATATCTGGTGAGCCAACATGAAAGCGATTTTGTTTTTCGCTTCGAATGGGGCTGATATGAAGATTGAAAGTGCATTCGCCTGAGGCGATAAGCTCACGAGTCTATTGATAAAATGATTATTTATTCATTCAAACTCGACAACAACAAATATCTGAGGGAATTTATCAGACGAAGATCAAGTTACAAACACAAAAAACCTCACCTATAAATAGTCGCCTAGAAGACCAGATGCTCCTTGAATTAGATACCATATCGACTTATCAGGTAAAAAATTGGTCCAAGTGCGCGCTGAAGACCCAGAACAGATGTAGACAGCGAGTCAAGCCGCAAGCGAGTCTCAGATCTCAAATACAGCCACCAAAATGGACGACAACTGAGCCCATTCACCAACCAAGTTCAACAGAGCAATACAAAAAAATATAGGATTTAGCGCAAGTTCAAGCAAGACATACTATCCAGTCCTCCAGCGGCGTGTACCCACGCAGCCTCATCGCAACGCATGCTGTTCAACCCTTCAACATAGACGATGACCGAGCATCCACACGATTTGCAATAACCCAACATGAACATTAGTCCATCCAACCCAGACGGAGGCGCAAACAAGGGAAATATCACGGAAATTCTCAATTCTGTCATCACTTTCCTTTCTCCTCTTTCAAAGTTTTGTGCCCAAGACCAACACCTACTCCTGCCTAATGATCCACATGTCGATGTAGTCAGGCGGCATCAAACAAAGCCTTGTGTTCAGACCACCAGCCGCCATAGAAAAAGTAAAGCCGTATGTTTTGTCAGTATCGTAGCCGATAACAATAATAAAATGCGGAGGTGAGGAAGGAGAAAACGTAGCTGGTGGGAAGTAAAGAGCAAGCTTAAGAGGAGTCGGTTCAAGTCGCGAACAGTCACAGATCACATGCTTCTGTCACAGGTTGCTGTCACTTAAGCGGCCTTTCCTGGATCCTATCAGGGGCTTTTTCTTTATCAATCCTTGCAACCAAGTCTCACTGAATCGAGGGTGTGCTGCATTTTTTAGCCCCTAGTGCATGTAAGCTCGCAGTGGTCATTTAATAGTTGTTCTCAGTGTGAAGTTTGTGTCATTGATAGTGCCTATGCGCGAATAATCCTTTACCGGTACCATGCTGACTTTTGGCTGACTTTTCCTAGCTGGACTCTACGAAGACCGGGACGGCACGGCGCATTGTATCCGTATATAAACCTCAGAAATGCTTTACGACGAAGATTGACAAAAGATAGACATGAATCTCGAATATAGATAATAAGAGGTGTGTATATTGTAAGGGGACGTCCTATTTCTTCTATTTTCCTCTCTATTTTT